>CAVMBE010000044.1:0-224862 GCA_963674455.1 Lecanosticta acicola | reverse complement strand
GTACCTTTAGGAACTTCTAGACACAACTAGGATCTTCTAAAGCTTCTAGTATACTATAGGGGCGAGCCTTAGGTCTACCTTCTCTTTTCTACTTCTCTTTCAAAGTCTTATAGGTATAGAGAGAACCTATACTACTAAAAACCTCTTTATAGACACACTACAAACCCGGGCTTAGAACCTGTTATACTAAGTCCCTAAAAGGGTGTCCTAATAACAGTTTTGTATAGGTATAGCTATAGCGGAAGGTGTCTATAAGGTAGGTAGGTAGTAGGAACTAATGTGTTAATTAAGTTAATTATCTAGAGCGATATATAATCCTCCTAAACTTAGAGTTCCTAGCTGTAGGTCACATAACCAAATCATGTAACTAGCCCTATCTAGTACAGCCGCTAAGGACTGTACTTTCTAATATTATCGAGGAAAACCCGGCCGACTACGCCGCTATAGATAAATAGGTCGACAAAACTATTCCGCGTATTCTACGCCTACGATACGGCCTAGTCTTAGCTACGCTATTTATTACTAAGCTCCGTAGTAAAGGCGAAAGCGAGATTACCGGAAACCTATAGGACTAAACGGCCGCTATATCTACCGAGGGTACGGCATAACTTTCGCCTAATATAGGTACCGCGTTCGGCCTAGCGGACTTTATAGCTAGTATAGCCCGGTAGCCTATACTTCTATACGCTAAGACGTCTACTAAGAAGCGCCCTTTCCTCGGACCGACCTTACCTAAGCTACTCTCTAAGAACTATAACGATATTAATAAAGCCTAGGGAAAAGTAATCGTCGAATAGTTTTTTGTACTTCTAGACGACGACGCCAAACGCTAGGCTACTATAAGCGGCATCTAGAACACGGTGTCACTTATACTTTAGGCGGTAGAGTTCTTTAGACCTAAATAGGACGAAGCTACCCGTAAGCTTATCCCGTACGTACGAGAGAGTAGCGAGCGAGGAAAGCCGCTTATTATAACCGGCGTAACGGAGGTTACCGCCGACTTTATTAACGACAACTACTACCTATTCGAGTTTATGCCTATAGTACTTAAAGGCTAAGTAGCGAAGTTAGGCTGTCCGGCGTACGTCTACCGGCTAGGTACGATAGTATTAGAGGGTCTAATAGTTTGTGGATTTCAGAAAAGGTATTAGAGGGTCTAATAGTTTGTAGACTTTATGGAACGAGTTAGGCGTCCACCCTACTTAATTTACTTACCGGGACGGCGAGCTTTCTTTGGAGGGGCACTTGTCACGCAGGAGTGACGTACACGGCTGACGGCTGATTAGCTCAGCATTCACACTTACCTTCGGCAGCCCTCAGACTAGTTAGATACACTCAACAATGACACATACCATGTATTGAGACACCTTTTCTGTCTTACAATGCCGGGCAACATAGCGAATGTCGAAGTGCCGACCCTGAGCAAGAATGTGGAGTCGTGAGTTGGTATGCTGCCTGGAGACAGAGACAGAGACAGATACAGAGACTGTTGAAGGCCGTGACATGGGAACAGATCCTTCGCGTGCTGAGTGGCTTGTGACTAGGCCCAGGCAGCGACTTTCCCATGCATACCGACCTGAGCCCGAGAGGCCGCCTCGATCCTCCTCAAAGTGTTGCCACACGTTGTAAGACGGGAGCAGTATTCGAGCTTGAGATGTGACTGTTGGACTGGCATGGCTGAGGAGGAGAGTGCGGGAAGGTGGAGTACATGGTAGCTTCAGTTTGACCACTTCCTCTCACGCTGCGAGCGAGCATCCGGTGCCAAGAAGCAACAGGGAGACGAGGAATTGTACGAGCGCTGCGGGATTGGCCGTTTCGATAGACGTGATGTCGTCGCCGTGTAATAAGGAGATGACGACGAGGGGAAGTTGGTGATGAATAATGGAGCGAAGTCGACAAGTCCGGGCTCTCCCTTCGGATGACATAATCACATCGAGATACATACCCGTGACATGTACATGTACTCCCCACCATCAATCGACACAATGAATGCATCACTAACGTATGCCTTGGGCACAGAACCCCGTGGAGCCACCCGGCGACTTGAACGCTATTGCCCAAAGAGCCATTGACGTATATCTTGCCTCGAAACAAGAAAATGGAGAGATTGGTGGTCTCGGCTGGTGGTGAGTACCTTAGTTCCGACCCGGATCCGTATCCGTATCATCAGCATGTGCGCGAACGAAAGCGTGGAGGGGTTGATTCGAAAATTCTTCCTGGTAGGCAAACAGCAAACGGGTACACCGCAATAGCTCTGCACGACCACTGGTCCGGATGCCAGCACAACTACGACACGCTCTCGCGAGCTATTCGCCAATGTGAGAAGTCCAAATCTGGTCTCGTCAATGAATACAACGACGACACATTGTGGTGGGGATTACTCTGTCTCCACGTCTACACGCTCGGACAGGAAAAGTTCTTTCTGGAAAGGGCGAAAGCCATCTGGCAGCATGTCGAGAAGGGGAGGGTTTGCGGGAAAGGAAAGGTGAGATTCCAAGGTTGGGATATGGAAGGTGCTTGTTATTGGACTTCGAATTCGGGAGAGGAACAGATCAATGCTATTACTACTGGTTTGTTTGCGGAATTGGGAATTCGATTGGCGATGCTGGAGATTGGGTCTGGAGTAGAGAAGAAGACGAAGAAGAAGTATAAGTTGACGTCTATGCTTCATCCGAAGAAAACTACGCGGGAGGAGTATATTGAAACCGCGCGGTGCTCTTTGGGCTGGATTTTGCGTTGTCGGTATCGTCAGCAAGATTCGATTGTTCTCGACAATATTCTTCTGAAGAAGGGAGAGGCTAGAGACTGGACGTTCACGTACATTACTGGTGTTGCGCTCGGAGTCTGCGCGCTGCTCTATCAAGCCACGGATGAGAAAGAGTACTTGGATCTGGCCTGCTCGATGGCACCGAAAGCTATGCAACGACCTAGCTGGGTCGACGACAACGGCGTCCTCACCGAACGCGACACTTACGGCAGAGACAAGCATAAGCCTGAAGAGAACAATGATGCTGTTGGCTTCAAAGCGATCCTGATCCGGCATCTTGGAGTGCTGTACGATGTCATCAGAAAGACATCTTCCCCCAGTCCCGAGGCATTAAATCTCGCTGCTTCGATCAAACAATTCATCAATGTTAATTTGCAAAGCCAGCTGGAGCGCAATACCAACGGCAATGGACAGTACGGGCCTTGGTGGAATGGTCCCTTCGAGATGCCGACTTCGCATTCGCAGATGGCTGTTCTGGACGTCATGGTCGCTGCAGAGCTAGTGAACAGGTCATGAGATTGCTTGATTTGATTGGGGTGGCGGACAATCCGAAAATCATATGGCGCTGGCACTGTTTGGTCAGAAGGTTACTGAGACGGTCTGCAGTTGTCACCGCCATCCTTGATGGCTCTTCCAGGACGGCTGCAACGTGACTTCCTCCTAAGCCTAGATCTGGTGGAAACGCTTTCCCATAGGCCTCGTGGGAAGCGCTGCTTCCAATGCAGCCGTACACGTGGATGGAACATCTCCTCCTTCCATGACTCCTGTTGCAACCTTTCACCGCAAAATCCCAAATGGCGCCGTCGATCGCTTCTCTCCGCGAGAACGCGCGCTGGTTGCGCGATGTACTCGATCCGCAAGTGGCAAGAGAAGGACCAGACGCCCTTCACTCGGACGAAATCTTGACGCTCGACGAACTTCTTCGAACACTGGTCGAGGCTGACGACATCGACCTGCAAACAATTCGACAAAGCCGCATGCATCTTGCCATCTGCGATGTTGCGGGCAAAGGCACTAGGTGGCCGAAGAAGGTGATCGAAAAGGCCGATGCCGTGAAAGAGAAATGGGAGAGTCGATTCGGACCACTCGCAGCCGTGGGCACGCCGCTTTACGACCCTGGTGGGAGACTGCATGGCGTCTGCAAACCGGAAGATCTTAGTCGTGAGAAGTTGATGGTGACGTGGCTGAAGGCTCCTGGGGTCAAGCTCAGCCCGGCAGTATCAAGGAAAGTAGGAGATCTTGGTTTCAGGCCTGGAGACTGGTGGATCAGTCCTCTCTTTGCGTATCGTGATGGAATCATCGACAACATGAGCTCAGCGGGAGGGATCGTTTCGGATTCGGCGGGTGCATATGCGGTTGTAATGACAGAGGCCGATGAGGTTGCGGGATCGGATCCTGAGATGTTCCAGTATCGAGCTCGAGACCGTGATATCGGTCGGTACCGCTTGACTTCGGGGACGCCGGAATCTCGTCATCCTATCCGCATCCTGCGGAGCCATACTCTGCACAGCTTTTGGAAGCCACGGGCCGGCTTGAGATATGACGGCTTGTGCGTTTCTCCCCTATGCATAGTGTCGAGATGTGCTGACGTCGTTTTCAGGCACAAAGTGACAGGATGGTCGCTCAAGAAGGACCCGAATACGCACGAGGTGGTGATGCTCATCCACTTGAAGCGCACGCCGAACCAAGTCAGTATGGGTGAAGTGCTCGCTCGTCCCTGGTCAGACGAGATAGAAGACTATGCGGAATACAAGCGTCTGCGGCAGCTGGCTCGCGATGAGAAGCCTCCGCTCAAGCCTGCAGTGACGGTGCAGCTCGATGGTCGTGTTGATGAGGTTCTGGAATTCGGGGAAGAATGCGAGGAGGGGGAGGATGACATTGAGTCGGTCTATGCGGCTGCATATTTGGCGGGAGAGTGCGAGGACAAAGTCGATGGATCAGGAGATGCTTGTACATTCCAGATAGGCTGTATGGGTAGGTCTATGTGAAGGGGAGAAGGGGAAGAAGAAGACATCGGCATCTTCGGCTTTCGGATTCGGCATCCCTCTCCCCGCGCCGAAGCGTCCCAGTTGCCGAGATGCCAAGACTGCGAGCGAGAAACGGAAAAAGTCTCTCCCTTCCTGCTCCCTCTCCGACCTCACATCATCACCAGGACATCACCTGCATCCATCTCGCGCACTTCCATCTCGCGCACCTTCATCTCGTGCAGCATGTGACTGCCACGTTGGCACCTCGATCCACTCCGCACTGTCTCCGTCTCCATAGCAGGCGCTGTGATGCAGCTCGATTGGCTGTTGAGATACCGGCGGAACTAGCGCGGTCTTCCCCAAGTGGAGCACCGCAAAACCCGCCTCCACAACATGGAGACGCCGGGCCCACCAGGAGGCCATGCAGCCTCCTCGTCTCGGTGGTTGCATGCGGTCCGATAGTGAGTTCTACCGCTAGAAATACCACTCTTGGCCTCCATCGCTGTTCTTCTCCTCCAACAGCCTGAGTCTCGTATCCTTCGCAAAGATGGCGGCTCACCACGTCCCCAGCGAGCGCATCTCCAGCCACGACAAAGATCAACAGGTTGCTGAGTTTTTGGATGAAGTCGAAGATGCCAACGCCAAGAAACCCAGTCGGACCTTGGAGGCTCCAGAGCTGGTACGCAACCTCACTCCAGAGGAGAGAGTCAAGCTGGAGAAGAGGTTGGTCCGCAAGATCGACTTCAGATTATTGCCCGCTGTCATCATCATGTACATCCTCAATTACCTGGACAGGGTGAGCAACAATGCATCCAACGATTGAGGAGCCTCTCTGATGGTCTCGCAGAACAACATCGCCACCGCCAGATTGGCTGGCACTCCTGGTATGGAGGCCGACCTGGGCTTGACCGACTCCCAGTACGAGACCTGTGTATCGATTCTGTTCGTTGGATACATTCTCATGCAAATCCCGTCCAATCTCTTCCTCAATAAGCTGGGCAAGCCGGCACTCTATCTTCCTGGTGTCATGGTCGTCTGGGGCGTTATCTCCACCTGTACCGCAGCCGCGAGGAGTTTTGGCGGACTCGTCGCAATCAGATTCTGTCTTGGCTTTGTGGAAGCCGCCTACTTTCCAGGATGCCTGTATTTTCTTTCCTGCTGGTATACCCGAAAAGAATTGGCCTTCAGATCTGCCATCTTGTACTCTGGATCATTGATCTCGGGTGCCTTTGCGGGCCTAATTGCTGCCGGTATCACCTCGGGAATGGATCAAAAGGCTGGCATCCCCGCCTGGAGATGGTAAGTTGGTCGAAACAGCCCTTGGCGCCCTCTTCTAACGTATTGGTAGGCTTTTCATAATCGAAGGTGCACTCACGATTGTCATTTCTGCCATCTGCTTCTTTGTGCTTCCGAACTTTCCGAGAACCACCAAGTGGCTGTCGGAAAAGGAACGTCAGCTGGCAGTCTGGCGTCTTCAAGAAGACATCGGAGTCGACGACTGGGTCTCTAGCGAGGAGCAGTCTTTCTGGCACGGCATGTTCCTCGCCTTCAAGGATCTCAAAGTCTGGGTTCTGATGTTTATGCTGCTCGGAATCGTTTCAGCTGCGAGCGTCACGAATTTCTTTCCAACCGTGGTGAGAACCCTCGGCTATAGCAACATGATCTCTCTGCTATTAACAGCACCTCCATATGTGCTAGCTGTCTTCGCAGCCTTTGCGAACGCCATCCATGCCGACAAGACCGGCGAGCGTTTCTTGCACATCTCGCTCCCTCTATTGGTTGGAATGGCGTCCTTCATTCTGGCCGCTGCGACGACGTCTCTTGCTCCGAGGTATGTTGCCATGATGCTTATGCTACCAGGCATCTACAGCGGCTATGTTATCGTCCTTGCTTGGATCTCGAACACCATCCCTCGTCCGCCCGCGAAGCGAGCGGCAGCTCTTGCGGCAATCAACGCTGTGTCGAACGCTTCTTCGATTTATGCAAGCTACATGTACAGCGGTGGACCCAGGTACATCGTCGCCTTCTCTGTCAACTGCGGGACTCTATTTCTGGCTATCCTCATGGCTGCTCTGCTTCGGATCATGTTGGTACGATTGAACAAGAAACTTGATCGTGGCGAAAACGTGGACGGTGCGATCGGTGGAGGATTCAGATTCCTGGTTTGATCTGTGATGCTCGAAGACTAGGACATCCGTGCGTAACGATAAATCGGAGATGCCACTGCTTACAATCACATGTTCTGCGTCTTACATTTCCACGATGCAGGATTTCTGCCCGGACCGATCAGGCAACCGCTCATCTGTGGACAAAGCTTTCCGATTGCTCCAACCGTGAGAGACTCCGAAACACTTGACTCATAGTGACGCAGAAGCCCAAGGAAGCCTTTGCCAAGGGCTACCTCAAGACTTTGACCGAGTCCAGGCGCAGGCACCCAGACTAAGCTGTCGTAAAGACCGGGATGACACTGACTTCATCCCAGACTGTGTGCCCTTTTGAGAATTCTTCTGGCCACCCGGCACAGGATGCGACGGACTTTTAGGGACCGCACAAAATACAGAATCCGTACGGGTTCCGCCGGCAGCATGAACCCTAGCTGTAAAATGCTGTCAGGTCTTTCGTAGCTCTACTTTCCTAGTTGGGCAACCTTGCTCAGCATACTACGCCGGTCTTCACTTTCGGACTGTATCTATCGATCTTGACATCGACCTTGACAAGTCATCGCGGGAGATTTCTTCTGTTCCAATTCGATGCAGACATCGTATGCAGGTTTGAACAATCCATCTACTAGGACATGCTTTGCGACTGGTAGAATCTTCTTGAGATTCCAGAGTTAATCTTCCGGATCCGATTCTAAGATTCGAGTTCTGGACTGACGACATTGGTGGTGTGGTGTGATGCCTCCCTCAGCTACGGACCCGAGAAGCCACGTCTCAAAGCAGTAATCGGCAAGGTCTGCGTGTTTCAGGCTACTGGAGGTATCGACATGTGAGAAGCCGTCACAGCGAATCGTCAGTATTCCAGCCTCGTATCAGCTCTTGACGTCCGAGCGGTGCATCATTTTGGCGGTCGAGAGCGACTCTCGCTGGTTGGCGAAGAGTGAGGTGTGTATAAGGTTGACGCGGAGCGCGGAAGTCAGTGTGAGACCGGTAATAGAACATAATCCCTCGAATTCGACAGGGACGATGCAGGAACTTGCAAGCATGCCCTTGCTCCAATCTTCGGGTTGATTGGTGCAACCACAACCAAACTCCGAATAGCTGGTGTCAAAGGCCAGGTCCGGCTAAGCAGCTTACGTGTCTTACAGCGGACAGGTCTGGCGTCCGCTATTCATGGAGTCAGCCGCCTGTTCGCGATCCGAGCTGTCCGATCGGCGCGTCTTACTCCCACGTTGTCTCTCTTTCGATATCATGTTACCGCGAACGATTGATGGTGGTTACTACTGCCACACGGTCCTGACCAGCCATGTCAGCAACAGAGACGAGTGAGCCCAGAACCTGGAGCGGGGGGAATACGTGACCCCGAATGCGGACTCGAATGGTCCGCTGCGAAAAGAGACAAACGGCGCAGGTATAAGACGAAGGAGGACATCCACCAGTCTACCATTTTCAACAGCGGCTATCTCCAGCAAGCAGTTTCAACCAAGGACGACTAGGACCCGAAAAAGCCTTTTGCGTCTTTCATATCGCCATTCAAGCCTCTGATATCGCTGCTCAAAATGCAGTACAAGACCATCATCGCTTGGATTGCCGCCTCGGCGGTCACCGCCATGGCTCTGCCCGTCGCGCTCCCAGAAGATGTAATTGCAGTACCCCCCAACAGATTCAGCACAACGTCATCTAACGTCTTCTCTCGCGCAGTCTCTGGCCCTCCAAGCTCGCGCTGAGCAAGCTAAGCAAGCAGAGCAGGCCGTTCAAGCCACCCAGAACACTCAAGACACCCAGAACACCCAAGGCACCCAGAGTGCTCAGACACAGCTCTTCCGGGAGGCCGTCGCAGCCTCCCAGAACGGTCAAACCAACCAGCTCACGCAGTCCCAACAACAGACGGCACTATCTTTTGCTAAACAGCAGGGAGCGGTCGACCAGAATGGCGAGTTCATCGATCCGAATACCTACTGGGGTAGCAGATGGGGCAACGATCCGTATACCTACTGGAATAACAGATGGGGTTACAACAACATCAATCCGTGGTGGCTTTGGTTCAATTTGGCCTCGCGCGGATCTGGCTATGACTGGCAGAATTACCATTACCCCGGGTGCTACTACTGCTAGGAGCAGCAAGGAGGGCTGTAGAGCAGCGAGCAGGGTGGAAAGAAACATTCGATCTCTTGGGTTGGATTTTCTTGTGACGACGAAGAAGATGTATGATGGAGTGGGGTTGGGAATGTTCGGAAATAGATAGATCGCGCTGTGACGCTCCTTTTTATGATTCTACGAAGTCAACGCAACGGAAATACTACAAATGTAAAATCAAAATCTCTCATCGGTGCTTGTTCTCTCTCTGTCTATGCTATGCGCAGCAAGCGTCGAGACGGTCCTGATCTTTTTCACTAAGACCTCTCATCGGCGCTGATCAGGATGGGAAGACGGTGATACTCCTACCGTCATCTTCTCCTACACTGTCACGACTTTCTGTTCCTAGCCCCGAGGGTGAGCTCGCCTCCACCTATAAATAGGCTAGAGCACTGTCTCGCTTCTCGGCTCTCACCCGCGCAGCGATCGTCCAATAATATGCTCCCGGTCTGTCTTCTAGTTGAAGTTCGAATGGCCAATACCTCCACCAGAGCCGAGCAGAGCGTCGCGCAGTCTTGGCTTCTTTCCAGATACTTGTCACCAGGCGTTGCGGACTCTGGGCAGCACGGAGTTCGCTCCGACCAATGTGAATGGCGAGACACTCTTGCGTTGTGTGTTAACCTAGTATCGAGAACTCTACGTTGCCGCCATGGTATATATATCGACAACAGCTTTGCCGCCGCTCTACCCGCCCGTTGTTCGTACAAGACTTGGAGAGAAAGTCTTCTAGAAGGTCATAGAAAGTTTTTCGACCATCCAATGCGACTTCAAACTTGTCAATCAGTACCGAAGCAATCACGAATACCTACACTTTCATGCACGGCGTGACGGCCACATATATAAACCATGGGAACAGCTTTCCTTCCAAACTCACTCTCTTCAAAGTCTTGGGTGTTGGATCTCCAAACACGTTCAGCTTGTTTACAGCGTATGCCTCTTCGCATAGCAGCACGTATACTACGACGACGACTGCTACGTGGGCCGAGAGTGGGACGCTTCAGCCGGGCCAGGAAGTGAGCGCTACTGCGAGGTTTGAGCATGGGCACTGGACTTTCCCCCATACGTGAGTCGATGCCCTATCTGAAGTGTAAGAGAGTTTTGCTGACTTGCTGTCTCTGTCCTTCTGTGCGGACGTCGCCGTCACTGCCAAGAATGGAGCGCAGTTCACATGTATGGAGAATGGATCTCCTACTTTTGATGACATCTCGCAGGCTGTTGTCGAGGTCGTGACGAATAAAAGTCCTGGAGAACATGTGAGATAAGGTCGAATCCAGCACGTTATGATGAGCTGGATATCGTGTAGCAGAATGACAATCAGATTGGCAGTGGAAACGCTGGCGAAGATCACATGAAGTCGGTGGAAGCTTTCCCGGCCCACCGGCCCTCCCGGCGTTGCACCACTAGCAACAGCCGAGACGGAGCGTAAACACGGACTCTCGTCATTGCTGTTTTCCACTCGTCTGTCTTCAAGACCAACAATATACTCTAACAACGACTCGTACCGCCACGCCCGGCGCAATGGAATCCCCCACTTCCTTCAAGTTTCCCTCAAAGCCATTGCAGCCGCTCTCACCCGAGCGCGTCAGCAATATGCTGCCGGCTTCACCCTCACTACCTGAGATGCACGCGTTTGGCCGGACGCATGGGCGAACTAACAGCGACGTCCAAGGCCTGGTTAAGCGCTTCGAGCATCTGGATGTCCGCGATCGCGACGCGGAGAACAGCGAACGGCGTAAGAGGCACGAGCTAGAGCTGCGTCGAGCTCAGATCGCGCGCGAGGAGGCAGAGAGCGATGTCAAGCGCTTGCGAGAAGAAGTGCGCCGTCTGAAGAAAGAGGGAGATGAAGGCCGAGAACGAGAGAGAAAGGTTGGCAAGAGACTTGAAGTTGTAATGGTAAGTCGCGCAACAGTCTCCGACACTCATTGCATAAGCTGCTGGATGCGGCGGCGGAGGGCTAATCAGTGCGTAGGATGAGTACGGCCGATTCAAAGAGACATCCGCCTCGCAAACATCTGTATACGAGAAGGAAGTGCGAAAGGCAAAGAAGGAGGCGTTCAAGACGTCATCGGCTGTGTTGAAGCTTCAAGAGGACTTGAAATCGATGAGGAACACACTTCGCGTTGCGCAGGCCAATCTTGACATGGAGAAGCGTAAGATGCAACAACGGGAACAAGAGACGTTCGATGCGCAGTATCAGCTTGTCGCGGTGCAGGAAGAGCTGGAGAAGCTGCGAACTTGTATGAAGGTGGTGGAAGAGGAGCGAGATGCATTGAAGACCAGTCTACAGAAGGAGGAAGTTGCACGGATAGCGGCGGAAGGCATGATCGCACTGCCAGCCGCATCTCAAGATGACGATGACCTGATGAGTTCACCAAAGAAGTCGCCGCACAAGCGGCAAGGATCCCCTCTGTCAGACGATAAAGAAAACGCCGGAATCGTAACGAAGAAGATGATGGATACCAGACGGATGCAACAAGAGCTGGCGATGGAGAGACGAAGACGAGAGCATGCGGAGGAGCTTGCAGACTTCCTGAAGATGGAGTGCCAGTTCAACTGCTGTGGCTGCAACACTTCCGAACGCCATGGATCGCTCAGCCTTTCGAACGCATTCAACGAAGCCATGGAAAATATCAGAAGCACGATGAGGGAGGTCTTCGCGCCGGTGACTCAAGACCCGGAAATTCCGGCGGACGTGGAGATGGAGCAAGCGCCTGAGCCCGATGTAGCAGACCACCTAGAGCGCAGTATGACCTTGGCTCATGAGTCTCCGGAGGAAGCAATCGAGGATGAACCCCAGCCAGAAACGCCAAGAGCACCGCCTGCAACTCCGATGGAGCCAGAAGACGACGACGCTCTGACCGAATCTACGACCAAAGTCGCGCTTGCCCCTTCCAGTCCGCAAACACCCGCACAAGCTCAGCCTCCTACACCGTACCGGCAACTGGGATCGGTACGAACGATTACCACTACCACCACTGTTCCCATGCATTTTACACCTGCTAAGCCTGTCTTCAACAGTTACCAGGATGCTGAGGACATTCCTCCGACTGTGCTCTCGCCTCGAGAACGCTCTGGCTCAGCACCATCATTCGACCGAGAAGCCGCTCTGGCAGCCATCGCGTATCGACGTGGCAGAGCGAAGTCGATGGCAAATGGACACGTCACACCCCGCAAACAGATGATTGAAGGTGTGAGTATGAAGGAGAGGCGAGACATCAGTGCTCCGGCGCTGGGTGCCAAGCAGAAGAATAGAGAGGCTACAAACGCTACGAAGGGATCGGCTAGTGTAGGCCGCGGAGTGCCTGGGTCTGCTGGGCGGAGACTGGGCTGAAGCCGCTTGCATTGAAAAAAGAAATTGGAGTAAATGGGCGCATGGGTTGTCTATATCGTTTCTTGGGCTGGTGTTTGGTTTCGAGCGTCTTGTTGCACAAAGGCAGGAGATACCAACTTCGTTATTAGTCTTGTCTCTAATTGTACTCCGCAATCCTTCCGACAGCGCAGGATGCATTACCCGAGGGCGACGATCACTTACCGTAACGATCATGTTGTAAACAGCTAAGCTTCAGAAGGCGACAGACTTGCTTCTGCAACTCTCACCAGTAATGGCAGACACCGCATCGAGGCTTGAGAAAGGTATAGTATTGTCCCAAGTTATCTGGACGCAATCCCCTTCTCCTGACACAATAGCAGAGCCCTCAGAGAAACAAATCCTCTCTTTCGAGGACAGTGATCCAGAGAATCCCTACAATTGGACGTTGGCAAGTCTTCCCAAAATTCACCTCGACAACTATACTCATACTCCACCCACAGCGCAAGAAACTCTGGATCCTCCTCATCGGCAGCCTCCTCGTCTTCAACAGCACTCTCGGCGCCGCCCTCCCCAGTGGCGCCTCCCTCCAACTCCAACAGCATTTCCACGTCACGAGCGAATCTCAGCTTGTGCTCCCGAATTCCATCTACCTCGTTGGCTATGTTCTCGGTCCACTCCTGTTCGCGCCTCAAACAGAGAACTACGGCCGACGATGGATCTTGATCGGGACGTACAGTGCTTTTACGCTCTTTATGATGGCGGTGGCGTTGGCGCCGAATTGGGGAGCTTTTGTTGGGTTTCGATTCTTGGCTGGGTTATTCGGGAATACGCCGATTAGTGTTACGGGAGGGTGAGTTCTTGTTGCAATTGTCTTGAGCTGGGAAGTGTTGGGGGAAGAGACAACGCTAATGAGATTGATTCTGTAGCCTATATGCCGATGTCTTTGACAATCCCGTTCACCGGGGGTGGGCTGTGGCGTGGTATCTTGTTGGTGAGTGCGATTTGATTCTCACCTCTCCGGGACGACGCTGATCTCATCTGTGCAGTTGCTTCTCTCTCGATCGGGGTACGTTGTGGCGTGTACATACAACTTCGCTCAACTGATCTCGCTCAATTTAGCCCATTCCTGGAGGCTGTCTCTCGGTGTTCAGCTGGCACTGGCCGTTCTGGTTCGGTTTCATCCTCGCAGCAGTCTGTCTCGTCCCTCTGCTCTTCCTACCGGAGACATTTGGACCGGTCATCCTCGCCAAAAGAGCCAAAAAGCTACGAAAGGCTCAACGCGGCGCCAACATTTACGGGGCTCTGGAACTCAAACACACTGGAGTCAAACAATATGTTACGAAGATCGTAGGCCGGCCGCTGAAGTTCTTGACGACGGAGCCTATTGTCACCGCCTCTTGCATGTATCTCTCGCTGATATACGGGATCTTGTTTATCTTCTTCCAGGCCTTTGACGTGATTTTCCCGCGTAAGTCGACTGTTTGATATAATTTGAGCGCAGTGACTAACTGCGCTTGACAGCGATCTACAACTTCACACAGTGCGAGACGGGACTTGCATTCATACCTCGTAAGTCATCCACATCTATACCGCTATGCACAGTGGCTCAACCAGCTATAGTTTGCATCGGCAACTTCCTCGCACTTCCAATCGTAATCTGGTGGGATCGCTATCTACGATCTGCGAAAAAGCGCCAAGCACCTTGGTCCTCCAAAGAAGAATACCAACGCCTTCCACTCGCCTGCCTGGGAGGCCCCCTCTTTACAATCGGAATGTTCTGGCTGGGCTGGGGAGCAATGTCCTCCGTCCCTTGGATTGTACCCCTTCTCGGCGCTGTGCTGGTAGGGACCGGGTTCGTTCTGGTGTTCGTCGCACTCTTCAACTACCTCGTCGATTCGTACAAGGTCTATTCCGCAAGTGCTCTGGGAGCGACGAGCCTTTCCAGAAGCACGTTTGGCGTTGCTCTGCCTTTTGCGGCTAAGCCCATGTACGATACGCTGGGAGTCGCTTGGGCCTGTAGCTTGCTTGGCTTTTTGAGCTTGGTGATGTGTGTGATTCCGTTTGCTTTTATTCGGTACGGAGAGCGGCTGCGGGCTAGTAGTCCCATTTGTAAAGAGCTGGCAAGTCAGTCGAATAACGACAGTGGATCTCGACAGAAAGCATAGGACCGGTCGCGGGGAGAAGATTAATACTCTTTCGACCATCATGACTGACGACGCAATTTCTTTCATCGATACCAAGAACATCGGTCTGATAGGTATGGGCTTTGGCGGTTATTTCGCCGCAAGAGCTGCGGCGTTCGAACCTCGTCTTGCAGCAGTGATGCTGATAGACGGAGTCTACGATTTTTGGAAAGCTTGTCACGCCCTCTCTCTTGCAGGCAGAGTCGCATTTCAAGCTGGCGATAAAGTGGAATTCGATCTCTTGTTGGAATGTAATCCCGAATCCTGGTCCACTGCTCGATGCTGCTTTCCGATGATCTGGAAACTAATTTCTGCAAAGATTTAGCGTTTGACTGCTACAGAAATCGTCGAGGAGATGCTTCTGGCCAATGGAATGGCAGGAAATCCAAAAGCAGGCTATCATGGGCGATGCTGCCGATGAGATGTTCGTCGAAGGACAGCCGCAACGTGTCGTTCAGGCGATCGGTAAGAATGCGATGCTGAAGAAGTTCACGTCGGCTTTGGGTGCTCCGTTGCATCGCCAGAGTGGAGCGTTGCTGTACCTGAATCAAGAGATCTTTGAGTGCCTTGCAGGAGTTGTTGAACATTACCTTGCCTGTCTGCATTGGCCCGTCCCCTGGTCTCATGGATTCTGGCTGTGTGTGTTATGGTTTCAATACAGACCTGCCGAGTGGTTCAACGCAACAGATCAAGCGATAGCAAGAGCTTGTAGCTTGTGCCTTCGTGCAGATGAAGGGAAGAAAGGTGGAGTGAATCGTACATTCTTGAACCTGTGGACATTAGATCGGAACTCACTAACTAGCATGATACCAATGCGGCTCTGCATTTTCCAGCGCAACCTCATCAATCGTTGAGCCTAACCTTTTCGACCGTAGCGACGTGTGTATATCCTGTACCAAAGGCCGCAGGACAGGGACGCACTGCACAATGATTGTGCCCGTGACCTCGGAAGAGTACCAGATGTTGGACATGGCGTTGCGCCAGAACCACCATTCGTCCTCGCTGCCGTTCCCGTCGAATTTCCATTCGGTTCGGATGGCTGTTGAGATGGCAACGACCATGCCTAAGCTCATCGTGAAACAGAGCGCGACCTTTTCCATCTTCTTCATGTCCAGGCTGTAAGTGATGATCCACGGGAATGCGGCGAAGATGAAATCCATGACAACGTTGTAATCTGATCCTGGTCAGTCGAGGCATTGCAGAGCGCGTCGTATCATCTATTAGAAACTCACAGTTGCCTCCTTCTTTGAACTTATCACGAGCAGAGTTGTGTAGACAAAAGTCTATTCGATACCAGACATCATAAGTGGGGTCGTCACAGAGCCTCGCCCATTCTAACAAGCACTGAGCATTGTCAGTGTCGATAGCAACGCGAACGACGTGTCGAGTACGCTGCAAACTTACCTTGACCAAATTGTATGTACACATGGTCGTTATGCAGAACCATAGTATACCATGGCAGATCTTCCAATGCGAGAAGCCTCTTGTCAACTTGAGTAATGTGACCGCAAACGCGGTCTTGGTCAGACACTGGCCAAGTAGAGTCCCGCAGGAGGTGATGTTGATGAGAATGTGCATTCGGTCGTCCCAGACGGGGCTAACGTAGCCGGTGGCGTATTCAATTGTGATAAGGATGTCATTTGCTGTGAGAATTGCCTGTAGCCTAATCAGATACCAGCCCGTTGCCATGACCTGGGAAGGTATACGCACCCAAGCAACCAGTAATACATAGTCGTCGTACCATAGGCCATGGCGCCGAGTGGTTTTACTCCAAATTCGCGCGGCAAGAAAGGCAGTAGCTCCTGCATACAGCGACCAGATGCCGGCGTTAAGAGCCCCCTCTGGATTGACGTAGTGTATGTCCGGATTCCTTGTATAGATGTCCATGAAAGGACCATGTGAAGATAGAGAATGACTAGAACTCCAGGCCAAATAGGCGTCCTCAAAGGCCGACCACGAACAACTGAAGCTCGAATGTAGATTGGAAGTCCACGACCGGCGCTCGACGAAGAAGGTAGAAGAGTGATGAGAAGCGAACTAGAGGACGATGTCAGAAGCTGGAAGCATCGCAAAAAGGGAAAGGTCGAGGAAGAAGAGAAGAAGTGATAAATGTGATGAAGAAGAAGATGTGACGAATGCGACAGCTATCTGCACCAGGTTTGGACCGGAGCGACAGCTCCTAAATGGCATTGTATCATCAATAGGATGCTCGCAGCCTGTCGCACTACATCCCCGCTCGGTAGGTGGTCGAGAAGGGCTCTTCTTCTTGCTACCGACAGGGCATGGCCCTATGGTACCCACCGAAGGCGTAGTTAGATGTAGAAGGAAGTCGTCTGAGACGTGCATGCCTGCATCGTTGTTTGTGGTTGCCATGCCATGTCGCCAGGATGCATTAAGTACTTCGTTTCGTCCATCGTGTTGGCAGAATCACTATTCGATTCACACCGACAGCGTGGCACTGTCAACCTATTGCAGTGCTACCACAGTTGTCGACGAGAGTCGCTTCTTTGGCGATGCTGAGGTTCGCCGATGCTGAGGATCGAGTGTGGCATATAGATTGACAATCTATGCATGAGGATTAAGCGAGCCTGGAAGGACCCGAGCCCGGAGGCTGGTCTTTTCTTCCGCAAATGGGATCAAGACCGACATGGGGAAGTCACCTGATGTGATGTTTGAAGTAGTCATCGACGCCGCATGCCGTTCACGCTGCCGTTGATTGAGACTGGACGCCGGTGAATGGGACGCGAGCACGTGTTGTTCACGTGAAGTGCTTCGTTGTTGACGTCTCAGGGGCGAGAGGCGTTCACGTGGGTTACGACCCGCGCCGAACCGTCCGAGCCGAGTAGCGTGCCAAGCTCGCAGGCCAGCTTTTGGCCTCCTCTTTCTTTCTCCCATCCTCTTCCTCAACATCATCATCTCACACAGCAACCCACTGGTCATTACACGAGGAGACGTCAACTCAATCTCATACAATCTGTTCATCACGGCTTATATCTCCTGCCTCAGCCTCCATGACCTACGAAAACAATCTTGTCAAAGTCACACGTCTGCGATAAGCTGAAATAATCGGCCATGGAGAAAGAGGGAAGAATCTCACCATGCTTGCGTATATTTCCCTGACGCCTTGATAACGAAAGGTTGCACAGAATTGCACTCGCGTTTCAAATTTTACACAGAAACTCTGCCGCCTTGGCCCAGTCAACCATTCCGGTGTACTGCATCTTTCGAGGCGTCGGAGCCAAGGCACGCACAAGGGAACAGACCGCATTCTTGCTGAGAGTGTGCAATCGAGCTTGGAGCAAACACATGCCTTGCATCTTCTCACCTGCGGACCCAGACGACAGGCTGTAGAAGCAGGTATCCCGTGCGCTGCTCTACCTGGCTGTAGATTACCAGGGCCTGCAAAGTCTCGTTGAAACATTGCCAGCTCGAGCTCTATGCTTGTCTGACCCCCTGTCCAGCATACCGGGACTTGAGAACAGCTGTCGCACTGATCGTGTTCTAGGAGCCGTGCTGTCCAACAGTAACACATTCAAGAGATTGACTCGAACCAGACCTTCGGCATGAAGGCCTTGCTCGATATCTTCCCATCCGCTTGCGTCAGAAACAATGCGCACATCGAGAGCCGCTTGTTCGATTTCTATCGCTTCTGCTCTTGGCGTTTCTGTTGAATAGGCTGAGCCATTTTTGTCATACTCAAACACACAACAAACAGGTGCATGCACCAAATAACGCGACAAGATGTCTGGCGACTTATGAGCAATGTTTGCGGTCCAAAGCGACAAAGGGTATCTCACAGGCTTCGCCTGTATATTACGCGGATCGTCTCTGCGCTCGTCGAAGTCAGTACTTGCATCGCTACTTTACTGGCAAGTTCGCACCAAACGAGACGCCTGAGATGGGCGGGGAACGCCCGGAGAATGGCTTGAGTAATGCTCGTATGGAGACTGTCGCCGAAGGTACGGAAGACTTCACAGAGCAGGTCGCGCGCTGGGTAGCCAACCAGGGACGATGGCAGTCGAAGGATGAGGGTCGGTAGAACCTCTAGGCGAAGGAGATGGATGAGATCATGTTCTATATTTGAGCAGGATTTTCCCAGAACAGATGTATAACAGGGCGATTAGGTGGACTGCAGCAAGTTGTGATCGTTTGTGGCGTACGAGGCAATGCTGGCTGCCATTGTAAAGATCAAGTCAAAATAAAGAGCGTCTTGTGCAAAGATCCTCATTCTCCTTGCTACCAAATGGGCACTACGAAACAACCGCATCCATCTTCACAGCAGCCGGATCTTTGGACGTGCTATCACCCCATTGCGCTTGCCATCCATTCTCTGCCAGATACTTTTTCCATGCTGCATCGTCGTCTTCCAACCTCGCACTCACATCTGGAATTACAAACCACGCAATAGATGCTCCCACCAACGCGAAAGCAGCCCCAATCAAGAATGTAGCCTGATTGGCTTTCTGCTCATCCGTCCAAGACGCCAGGATAGCACTGAAGACCTGTGTACCAATCGCCGCACCGGCCTTGCTGAAAGCCGACACCAACCCCATCATCTGACCTCTGATGGATGTGGGGAAGCATTCTGACGCAGTCAACACAACGGTCGAGCCCGGTCCCACTTCTCCAAGAGTTAAGAAGACCCCATATAAGACGATAAACAGCGGGAAGACAGACTGGATTTTCTCATTCGCTCCGCCGATCACAAACCCCAAAATGGCCTGGAGAGTGAAGCCAAGACACATGGTCTGCCTCCTTCCGATCTTGTCGCTGAGGTAGCCACCAATGAAGGGCCCCGGGATGTAGAAGCAGTTGATGACGACTCCCCAGCCTAGATTCTTCACCAGAGAATCCGAAGCGTTCACTCTGGAGGTGATGGTGCTGGAGAAGATCCCAAAGGGAATGCTCACGTAGTTGTACAGGAACCATGTTGCGGAGCACCCGAGGAGAGCACGCCAGTAGCGCCTCACAGCCAGAACGTACGGGACGCGCTGTTTGCGCATCGAGGACTTGCGATATGCGCTGGAGACTGCCATGCGCATTCGAAACCAGAAGATTGAAAGAGGAGGGATCAGGCCGAGAGCGAACGAAGTGCGCCAGACAATAGGGTAGTTTTCGACCTTGTGGTGTGTGCAGAGGAGCAGGAGTAGAGGTACGAGGCCTCCCCAGACGTAGCCAAGCGAAGAGGACAGGTCGGCCAGCATAGCGAACATAAACCCACGATGCTTTCGGTAGGCTTTGTCTTCATCCGTGGCTTCTGTGGCACCTGCTCCCGAGACGGGATACTCTCCCCCAGCGCCTACTCCGGCGATACCTCGAGCGATTACCAGCATCCACAACATGCCATTTGGCGTCGTACCAGAAGCTCCAGCGGAAAGTGCGATTCCAAGCACGAGAAGTAGCGTTGTAGCAACAGCACCCGTTTTCCTGCCTAGCTGGTCCACGATGCCTCCGAACAACAGCATACCGACTATCATACCGATGAGGAAAGCATTGCTCAGTCTCGAGTACATCGAATCTGTAAGAGCGTCCGGGTAGAGAACGGCCAACAAGAGCTCGACGTTGCCAATGACTGCTGCATTGCTTCCTTGAAGTCAGCGTCGCTCGGCGACATCTTCTCTAGAATCCATGGGACTCACTATCCATCACTGCCGATTGCAAGTCCGGAATACAGCACCATCAGCCATACTGAAAGCTTGCTGTATCTTGGCTTCTCATCGCCGCCGGGCTCGGAATCAACCTCTCGTACAACAGCTTCACCCACTTTTCCCGCCTTCTCGCCAGAAGAGCAACTGGCGAGTGGATCGGCGCCAATGTCTTCTTCCTGCACCGTCATGGTAGAACGATTGTAAAATTCCAAAGAAAAGGAATGCTGTTTGTGCATACTGAGGTGAACCAATTCAATACTTGCATGGATTAGAAACGCTCCGTCAAGAGATAGGCGAAGCCTTAGGCGGATAAGATCGGCGGAAGAACACAGGCCACGGAGGCGGTCATCGGCCTTTTGTTGCCATCACATGCCGACATAAAACAGGTAAAGTGACAACACTGACATTGCTGCGCAATGAGAGCTGTAAGGAAAGGCGATGGTGATGTTGCAAGACTGTGAGGGAGGTGAGATCACGAAAAGCCTCTCCTGGAGTGTGCACCGGCCCGAGCTAACCACATCAGTCATTTTTAGGGTTGCCTCAGCGCCCTTGAGCTGCAGATAGCAAGTCCAGCAGGTCCAGGTGAACGGCAGCTTCTCGTCTCTATTCCTCGTCCCTTAGGCGACTAGTCTTCCCAGTGGCAACTACGCCTTCCATGGCACCTCCGGCCGTACTGTCAAATCCTCCGTCTTGCATGAAAAAGTCCACCTCGTCGATGATGTCCCATACCACCTGGAGAGTCGGGTTAGCAAAACTCTCTCATCACTACGGCAATTGACTTACATCCTCGGCGACTTGCTCCTTATAGCGCTCTCCTATCGGTCTTGGCTGCTTGCCTGGATTCCAGCCTTTCCTCTGGCCATCCGCGCTCGCGTCCTGATTTGTCGGCTTGAGATGAGGCGGTGGACACCAAAATCCATGCGAGCCGTCGCCAAAATTGATCTCGGCGATTCCACCCCAGTAACAAGAAATGGCTGGGAAGTAGCCGACTAGTCCATCGTCAAAGCCCTCCCTCGCACCCATGGTCTTACTCGGAGCGCTTGCGGGCGGCAGGAAAGCCAGCAGATTCTCGAATGCAGTCCCTATCGATTTACCATTCTTGTAGACTCGTATTGCACTCTGAGGGAGTGTCCGCAGAGATGGCTGCTCGTGATTGGGGTTCGGTGGAGCTTTGATACTCTCCTTGTTAGCACCAGGTCCAGTCGGATTCGTTGGCAGGTTGTTCATGTTTGTCGTCCGATCAGCGTAGATCTCCATGTGCTTTGATGCGACGTGGTCCAGGATCTCGAAGTAGCTGTTGCCCTTGTATGGGACCGGGATGCGATCTCGAATGACATCCATTGGCTCGTCATCCTCTCGTTGTGCGGCTGGTCCTTCGAATCCATCACCAAAATCCGCAGCTGGGTTGTACACTCCGCTGACGACCTTCTGCTGTAAAGATAGCGAAGGAAGTTGAATTTCCATGCCAATGACGTCCCCCTCTTTGACGTGCTGGTCTTCTGGCGCGAGATTGACCAGCGTCGGAGCTGCAAGAGCAGCCTTGGCAGACTTCGACTTTGCTTTCTTTGGAGTGAAGAGCTTGCCGGGCCGGCTTCGATGCATGGGCTCGAATCGCGAGTCTGTAATACCGTAGCTGTAGCCGTCGAAGCCTACAGGTCCGTCCAACGGTGCCTCTCTTCTCGCCCAGCCGAATCTAACATGCGGCTGTGGTCCATCTGCTCCTGGATCTAGTCCTCCCGCTGGAATGCCTCTGTGCACCTTGACTTCATAGTATAGCGTTCCTTCTCTTGCGCATACATTCGATCGAACACTCCTCCATCCTTTCTCGTTCGTCGTGATCAGAGCGTTGGTGCTGAAGTGCATCCACTTGTCCGCGTCCTCGAAACTCAATCGCGAGTAATGGGGCGGAGGAGAGGTAGATCGATAGAACTGCTTGTGCGGGAAGAGCGGATCTGCAATGGCCCGAGAGTACCGATAGCCCCTCTTGTTCTCGGCGAGGTCAATGGGCTTGTACAATTGCCGTTCGCTGTTGGGCATGGTGAAAGGCGCGGGCTCATGCGATATCATGGCATCCTCTTTGGGCTCTTCGAAATCCTGTGCTCTGGGCGGAGGAACGGCGAAGCGCTGCGGCGAAGGATATGCTTGAACGGCACCGCCTTTGCGTTTGCCCAGTGTCGTTGAGAATGAAGACTCGCTTTTCGTTGATCCTGTGCCCAAGTTGCTCTCACGCTTCTTTTGCGACTCTTTGCGCTCTCGTTGCTCTCTCTGAACCGGCGTCGGGGCAGGGGTCCTCGAGGCAGCGCGCGAATTCGACATGCTGGTGGCTGGGTTCAAGGGAGAGGGCACCGCTGGCGCGTGTGTCTGTTCGATGTCCATGGTGTATGGGAGATGTCGCGTGATGCGAAGCGATTGTGCAATGCCGCATCTCGCTCCGATCGACTTAGAGGAAGACGCGCGAAAGCTTGGACCGAGGCGGCCCACTTAAACTTCACGCGCTACGCGCTACGAACGGAGCTGTCTCCGCGTCAAACTTGGTCTTGCGAAAACGCCTTGCCACACCACTGCAGTCTACTTACTATACATACTGCCCATCCGTACAAGATATGCGCGAAATGCTGCCAACTGGGTTCCCCTGTATTCCTTCCCGCTTTCCAGGGCCATCGGTAAGTCGCTTCGACGAGTCCCGAAACTCTCTGTGCTAATTAATGACTGCTAAATGTTGTCGTACGCTACTGCCAGCAGCGGACAGATGAGACTTGAGCGTATCAAGTGCCTTGTTCCAGATTTTGGTCGTCATTCTCTGTAGTACCGTCCGGCTCAGCTTTAGCAATTCCAGCACGGAACACAACAATCCCCAGGCTTGCCGCGGCAAAAAGTAAAACCAGGGCAGCGAAGAAGAAAAGTGCACCTTTTAACTGCTCGTTCCCGGAGTCGATGCCTGCAGCAATGATCACCGGCCCAGTGCCACTCGATGCAATCTTTCCGGCCACCTGAAAGAGCGAAACGATAGCTAGAACCTTTCCCAGGCCTGTCTTATCGACTAGGTTGGCAATGTAAGTTTGCACGACCGCAGGCAGACCAGCTCCGAGAGTGTACACGCAAGTCGCCCCAATAAACTGCACGGCCGTAGCAGAGAGCCCGAGAAGCACCGAGCCGACTTCCAGGAAAACCAGACAGAGGAGCATGATGATCAAAGATGTTGAAGATTTCGTGTATCCTAAGCGGATTCCTAAGCGGTTGCACGCGGGAAGCAGTAAGAAGTACAAGAGGATATATACAATGGCCTGTATGGCCATCGCATACGCAGACTATGATCTTCAGCGTGAAATATTGGTCTGGTACAGCTCGGACTTACCTGATTGTACTTCCAGCCGAACTTGATGACTGGGTATTGAATTAGACCGAGCCAGTCCACCGACTTGATGGCAGTAGTGATCAAGAACATCGAAAACGCAAGGCACCAGATATTTGTCATGCCTATGCCTTGAACGTTCCGCTTGAAATCTGTCCAAAAGGACCTCAGTTTATGCGCGAGCGAGCCTAGCACACCTGCAGTCTTTGTCTCTGTCTGATCAATGCTGCTAGAGTCAATCACGGCATCTGCAGAAGCTTGGCCTATCGACCTTTCTTTCTTCATGGTTTCTGGCCTGAAAAACAGAGATATTACCAGACCAGCCACTGCCATCCCAAGAGAGATTGAGAGCGAAACCTCGGAAGTACCGCCTTGGCCGTCCAGATTGATTGCGCGGCCGGCTGCAAGTGGAAATGAAACCTGGCCAACGTACTGCATTGATGTCGTGATGAAGAAATATGTCGATCTTTGCGTGCTCGAGGTCATGGCATCTGTGTAGGCCGCGAGCATGACGGCGAGGTTGAGATCGAAGTTGGCACCAATCAAACCTCCGAGACCTCCCAAAAAGCTGACCCATATCGGCACCACGGGGTAGCCCATGTCTGAGAGAGCATCAGTTGTTTCTTCTTGAATAGGTAGGTACTGCAAGGCTGACTCACATGATACAAACACACAGAGTGTGTAGATGATCGTACCAACCTTGTGCATGATCAAGGGTAATCTCCGTCCAGACTTGTCACTGAGATATCCTAATGGTATTGTACCAATGAATGCCGATGTCATCCTCACGAGTATGACGATGCCATTCGCAGTGGCCACTTTCTTTTGGATGGCATCGAGCTTACACATGCTCTCTGGGATTTTCCTACCCAACTTCGCCACTTCGGGGTCGATGTCGTTGAAATACTCGATGCAATAGAGAGCCTCTATGGCGCGGAAGTACGCGATCTGCTTGAAGAAGTATTCTCCCTCGTTGACCAGAACGAGCAAGCATCCTATTAACGGCAGGAAACGGTATCGCGGCTCCGTAACATGTATGTGAGGTAGAAAGCGGTGTATTGAATATTGACGAGAAGTATCATCCTTAGAGGCGTCTCCGGTGGCATTTGAGCCATCACGAGGCAGCAAAGGCTGTTGTTCGTCCATTTTCATCTCTCTCCCTAGGAAGCGTCCTTTGTTACTTCTCGACCAGATGGAAATGCGTATGACTCGCTGCTCTACTCTCAGAATCGAGAGCGAGCTGAAGTAAGGCTCGAAAGGTCTCTTTGAGTCATGGTGGGCAGCCGGAGTGAGGTACACGCGATGTCGCAGGTAGAGCGCGAGGGCGGGGTGGCTCGGGATCGGTTCCGCTCCCCATATCGAAATTTTGTCTGCAGAGCTCCTCCTTCTTCTTGACCACACCGTTTTCGATGCCAAAAAAGACAGACCACGCAGGATCCCAATAACACAGCGTACACAGCGTACAGTTTCCCAATCCACGCGACAGATATCTGTCCGAAAGCGAACACTCAGCACTCGTGTTTGAGGTAAGACTCTGAGGCAGACGTCAACTTACCCAGTCCTTTGACTTCACACCCACCGTTCCCGCTCCATCCTCTATTGCAGTAGGCGAATCCTACGGTGGCAACGCTGGCAAGTCTGTTTTGCAGGTCAGAGAGATCTGAGAAATGGCTCCCAGCGACGGCATGAATTGTATCGATGAGCGTGGCTCACGCGACTGAGACTAGCATCCAAGATATATGGGAGCACCTAAGGTATTGCCATTCAGCAACTCTTCTGCCAGTCTCTGTGAGGGAGGACCCGTGGAAGGGAGATGATCGTCGGCGTGGAGCCATGAACGCTCATACGTGAAATCTCCTCCTCCTCAGAAATCTCTTGCGGGAGACGTCGCGGCATCCGAGTTTTCCAATGTATGGAGAGTCGGCGAATGTTGTGGTAAGTACATCGCGTCGAGAAGGAACCTTCGTCGACGAGGCCGAAGAGAGAAGAGACGGGATCGGTAAGCCCTCGGAAGTCGGCAAAGCAATTTACCGCTTTGAGCAGCCACTAACTCCTGCCTCATTCTCACCCGACCACACTCTATCCTGCTCGTCTCGCGTTCATCCCGCTTTCAAATTTTTTGGCAGCACCATGTCTGCCAGTAGACTACGAGTACTCTGTCTGCACGGCTTCACATCCAATGGCCAGGTACACGCCCACCAACTTCGCCGCATCACGAAAGCCCTTCCCGAGTACGACTTCTTGTTCCCCGATGGTCCGCACGTCGTCGACATTTCCTCGCAAATGGACATGACAAGTACGGCCAACCAGCAATGGTCAGAGATGGTTCATGCTCTCTCTACGTCTGGCCACCGAGCCTGGTGGTATGCCAGAGAGGGCAATTGGCATAACAAGGAGCGTGGCGGCTTTCACGGCTTGGAAGAGAGTCTCGATTCTATCGGCAACTATATAAGAGACAACGGTCCAATACATTCAATCTGGGGCTTTTCTCAGGGAGCTTGTTTTGCCGGCATGTTATGTGCCCTACTACAAGACAAGCTCGCTGGCCATCCTCTGCGAAAACACCTCCCATCACCATTAGACGCACCGAAAGCTGGCATCATATTCTCTGGCTTCAGGGCGCGATTCTCCCAATATGATGGCTTGTACGAGCCAGGTATTGACATGCCTATGCTTCATGTCGTCGGCGAAAAGGATCAACTAGTCAGCAGCGAAAGGAGCGAAGCTCTAGTGCGAGTATGCTCCAAATCGGAATTCTTGAAACACAGTGCCGGCCATGAAATACCGAAATCAGATGAAGATCAGGCACGAATCATCGACTTCTTCAAGAGAAACGTCCCAACAGACGGAAGGTCACATATTCAGCCATCGATGTGAAGACAGTCAACAGAGAGTCTCGCCAGTGATAAGCAGTACACCTAGACGCCACACAGACTGGATCTGATCGAGTTGTAAACAATAAGTACCAATCATCTTATCAATTCGCGTTCTTCACACTACACCACACATTCGCTGCCGTCATCTCCTAGGCAGTCAGGGCCAGTCTCTCAGTCTGGTCAGTGCTCTGCAGTCCTGACTGAACCAATAGTATAGGATCAGTAGTGCATTCTGCAAGAGCTCTGTGCTCGGTCTCCGAAGATGGTGGACAAGATGAAGATCGAAAGCCCAGTTTTGAAAGGGCGTAGGAGGTAGCCCCAACTTCGGTAAGACTTTGCTATTCGCGATAGCATGTTCGTGGCCCCGATAAGATCTCAAACTCCCGGAAAGGACAACGAGGGAAACTTTTTGTATTTGGCATCGAGCGACATGATATCCGCGAGACGTAGCTTGGCTCTCGGCATCCGACGGCATGGCCGAGGATCGGGCCGTGGGCTAGACCCTCAAAGTTTAGCTTGCAGGTCTGTGCGTAGAATTTCTGTCTCGTCAATATTCAAAACCTCGCAAGCACATTCGGTCGGCCGACCACATTACGACACTACAATGCCGAAAGCACTCAGATCGAATATGCGACAGGAGAGACGACATAATCCTCTGAGTGAGGAATACTCGCCTACAGAGCCTTTGAAATCGAAAGCGAGCAAAAAGCGCAAGTCGACCCACGAAGAAGATGGCCAAGAGAGTTTTGTGGACAGCAAGGCGTCGCGACGAATCTTGGATCTCGGACAAGATCTAGCCGCGGAAGCTGAAGCAGAGAATATTCGCGCGGCTCCAAACGACGCACATAATGCTTTTACATTCGAGAATCGATTTCCTGTGGACGAGGATGAAGCCGAAGAGCCTGGGGAATACGACAACGAGGAGGCATGGGGTTCGGACGAAGAGGAGGTAGAGGAGATCGAAATAGACCCAAATGATCTGGATATGTTCAATCGGTTCAATCCCTCATTCGACCCGGCAACCCTGCTACAACCCAACAGCAATGACGAACAAGCAGAAGCACAAGGACCTGGCACCAACCTCGCGGATTTGATATTGGAGAAGATCGCGGCGCATGAAGCACAAGAGCAGGGACAATCAGATGGTCTACCGCAAATACAAGGCGGAGGTGACCCAGAGGACGCAGTGGAGCTGCCTGCGAAGGTTGTCGAGGTGTACACACAGGTCGGCCTGCTGCTTTCGAGATACAAGAGTGGAAAGCTGCCGAAGCCCTTCAAGATCCTGCCCACGCTTCCACAATGGGATATTCTCATCGACATCACACGGCCTGACAGCTGGACACCCAACGCGATCTACGAGGCCACCAAAATCTTTACAAGTTCTCGGCCAGCCGTTGCACAAGCGTTCTGTTCGGACGTTCTCCTGCCGCGCGTACGAGAAGACATTCGCGAGACGCGAAAACTGAACGTCCATCTCTTCAAGTCTCTCAAGAAAGCTCTCTACAAGCCGGCTGCTTTTTTCCGTGGACTGCTCTTCCCGCTCGTTGGTTCAGGAACGTGTACTCTCCGGGAGGCGACGATCATCAGCTCAGTCCTCGCCCGCGTTTCCATTCCCGTCCTGCACTCTGCAACAGCTCTTTATCGGCTATGCGAGATTGCTGCTGATCAGATGATGTCCGATGTGGAGTCTGCAGGCGCATGCAACATTTTCATCCGCACGTTGCTCGAAAAGAAGTACGCCCTCCCATACCGAGTCGTCGACGCTCTAGTCTTCCACTTCCTACGGTTTCGTGCAATGCAGGATGGTGATGATGTCAACATGTCCGGTGCGAGTTCGAAGAAAGGTGGCGATCTGAAGTTGCCTGTTCTCTGGCACCAGAGCCTGCTAGCCTTCGCACAACGCTACAAGAACGAGATTACAGAAGACCAACGTGAGGCATTGCTCGACTTGTTGCTAGTACGTGGGCACAAGCAAATAGGGCCCGAAGTGAGAAGAGAATTGCTAGAAGGTCGAGGACGAGGTGTAGTGGCTGAGGCCAGCACGGGTGATGGAGGCGACGATACCATGATGGACGTGTAGATACCTCCGCTGTGGACATGACTGCACAGCATACATGACATTTCACAGACACTTCAAGACTGTGGACAGCGAATTGTCCACATGCCATCCCGCGCTGCTTCCACTGCATTCGCTTTGTCAATCAAGCAACACTTACTTCTGAAGGGGTCACGAGACTGAGGAACCCGATCGAATATGATTATGCCTGATTAAGCCCACTGCTTGGTAGGTACTGCTTGCAATAAATATACTCCCAAAGGGAGACGAGGTCTCGAAACCTCAAATTAACAACCCCTTTTATGCACCCGGACCCAAAGAGATTCAGCCAAACCCACGCCATACCAATGCAATGCAACGCGTCCTGTCGTACCTCGTGAAAAAATCCCGGCTCTTAGACACCACTCCCATCATCCTCGATCGAATCCGCCTCCGAGAAAGACGTCCAAGCCGCACACCCACTCTCCAGATCCGTCGAATTATACAACCCCGCGATCTCACTCTCCCGTTCCACGAATTGCAACGCGAAGCCTTCTTCCGTATGCCATCCGATATGACAATGGCAGAGCCACACGCCCGGGTTGTCGGCCTGGAAAGCTATCACCACGTACCCGGATGCCGGGAGAATCGTCACATCTCTCCGGGGAGGGTTGTCGACGTTCAGCGTCGGAGCGGCGGAGGCGTACGTGCCGGTGCCCTGGGCGAGTTGGAAGAAGTCGTGGCCGTGCAGGTGGATGGGGTGCGGGACGGCGGTGGTGGTCTCGATGATGACGATGGCCCATTCGTCTGCCGTGGGCAGGCTGATGACTCCGGAAGAGGTGGACCAGGAAACCGTGGCGTTGTCTTCGATGATCTGGAGGGCGGAGGGGTCGGCCATGTCGACGGCGAAGGTGGTGCCGCCGATGTACCATTTGAAGAGATTGGCGGAGTTGAGGCCTATGGTGACTGCGAGGTCGGAGGATAGCGAGCCCGAAGAGGAGGCCGTCTGGGAGAGGTAGGGGACGAGGGAGGCGGCGGGTTCGCCGTAGCATGATTTCGCGTCGTAGTCGGGGGCGCTGGTGGTGGGTGTGCCTGGAAGGAGATTGATGTTAGCTTTGATTCCGGAAGAGGCGAAGGATACGGAGTTGCTGTACCCGTGCTGGTGCCATAGTGGATGATGCCCTTGATATCATCTCCATTGTAATTGTCACTGCAGAAGTCATCCGGAATCGCACGAAGCCAGAAGTCCGAAGCCACCGAACTCTGATTCGCCGTGAGAATGACATCGTATCGTTGACCCATGCCAATGCTGATCGTCTCTGCGGTGTAAGGTGTGATCGGAACCTACCAATGAATTGGACAGTCAGCAGCAGTCCTTCGTTTCATGTGATGTGATGTGCAGGAATTACTCACAAAATCCATCGCAATGACAGTAAGCGTGTGATTATCAACCATGAAATCAAAATGCGTATCAACAGCTCCGTTGACCACTCTCAACAGGTAACTGGATCCACTCTCGACGCTCGTCTCCCATCTACTGCCTAGACTGTTGTTCGTGTTCGTGCCGTTGATCAAGCCCGTGTCCAGCGTCGGAGGCCCTTCCGTTTGGGCGTAGGAATACTTCGCTGATGCGGTCTGGGCATCCCAATCGTTCAGGAACAGGACTCCAAGGTCGACGTCGTAGTTTCCAGCCGCAGGGCCGTTGATGAGAATGCCGCCGAAGACGCCATCCCAGGCCTGGAGAGAATAGTGCGAGTGGTACCATCTGCGAGCACAAGGTGTTAGCATTAATCCGCTCCGCGTGCGTATCCAAGGTGTTGAATTCGATACGTACGAACTACCATACTGCGTCGCTCTCCAGCGATACGTCGTAGTGTCACCCGGAATCGTGGGACATTGCGTGATGCTGGGCACACCATCCTGATCGTTGGTCCAATTCTGTCTCACACCGTGCCAGTGGATCGTACTGCCATTGATAGAGAGTGAGTTGGTTACGTGCACGACGACTTCATCGCCCCAGTCGGCAATAATGGTCGGGCCGGGAACACTGCCATTGACGGACAACACGATGCGGTCCACGCCGTTGGGCGCGAGGGTAGAGTTGGTGATGTCGAACCAATACTCGCGAGTTACACCTGTGTCGGGGACTTCGTCGTAGTAGTTGGTCGAGAGGTCGTAGTCGCACCAGACGCTACGATCAGAGGCGGTGTTGCCTGAGCAGCTCCCGGTACTGGAATCGTCCTGCCGGGGAAGCAGCTGAGGAGGAGGAGGAGCAGCAGCTTGAGGGATGGCTGCAGGGACACGGAATGTATGGACCAGCAAAGGCAAGGCGGCAGAAGCCAATGTTTTCAACAGTAGGCGCTTCATAGCTGCGAAAGGCAGGGGGAACGCAGCTGTTCGGGGAGCAATGGGGTAATGAAAGGCCACTTGGGACGCAAATGATGTATATGAAAAGCAAACGAGAGTCCTTAGGTGGCAACTTGTACCTTAACCCATCGACAGCCTATACACTGCTTCGACTAGCCATAAGGTAGCCCCAGTAGGCAACCCTTCTGACCCACCCTTTCGGTTCCGAAACTAGCAGCTGCAAGACGAACGCGTCAACAGCCTCCCCAAAACAAGTTGCATGTCTTCAATAATGATGTTCCAGCTGCATGAGATTGCCAGATACAGGGCTTGTTCTCGGCGTATTCTTCATCTTCGTTGTCGCCGCCGAAACCCCGAGCAAGGTATAAGGCCTATAGGAGGCCGCGAATTCGTAAGCGTCGACGTACTTACACGCCGATAACTTCCAGAAACGGTCGCGCTGAGGTCCATCCACGAGAATGCCGCCATTTGAGGCAAGGATGTATGAACGCGCAAAAGGTGTATGTCAAACCTGCACGGGCCGAGAATCTTATAGTAAGCCGCGAGTTAAGTTGAGTTTGACACCGTCTGTACCAGACTGTCGGGTGCTGCAAGGATCCCTTCGCCGGAGGTATTGCCTTTCATGAAGCGGTCAGCAAGTGGATTTGCACGCTCTTACGCAGCATACGCCTCTGAGCCTCGAAAATGGATAGATAGGCAGAAATGCTGGGTTCGGAAGGAAGGCGAAGCGAGCGGATCTGCATTCACAAGACGGATAGCAGGCTGCTGTGAGTGGGACGCGTTGCTTGGCGGTCGACAGGGCTAGTGCGCTCGGCGTCATTCATGGCCTTTGTGGATAAATTTGTAGAAGTGGATAAAGGGGTAAGGAAAACCCGTCAAAAGCTCTACTTACTGTATGAGGGAAGGATCCTTACATTAGCTATATCTTCAAAAATAGGGAGACAAATCCTGTGTATTGCTGTGCCTCTGATTTAGCCTTGAGCTTTGTCTCACTCAATACGGGCCTATTCTCTGCAGCTCTCCGTAGCCATTAGCGGGGCGTTAGATGTTCCTATTGAGGCATTTCTCTTTGGCGTGTTGATCCCGGGGTAGAGAATTGTACTAATCACTCGCGTCCCCATCAGGATCGTTGATCGCTATATCTAAATAGAGCTCGGCGGACTGGATCCCGGGTCGAAGTGACTAGCAGGCTAGATGTGGTTACGCAATAGATCATGAACCCCAGTTCAGAGTATACTAAGCTACAGGGCTGCCATGACCGTGCGGGATCAACTTTTATTGACGGCGTCCTTTTCGTGAGCCGGCCGCCGCGGAAACTTGGGCCATGAAATTAGTTTGTCGATAGCGTGTGAGAGCAGGGTCTGAGCAGATCTACACCGCGGGCGCAGTCGAATACATATGCAGGAACATTAGGAGGCTGACAATCTGGTTGGTGAGGTGAAGTCGGCTTTGGGTGGGCGGAGATTTTAGTCGCGGCCGGGACCACATGCGGGGACATGCGGTTATTAGTCGAGCGTGGTACAGAATCGGAAATTGTGGAACGGCAGAAGCCCTCGGATGCTCCAAGGACTGTCGTCTGTCCGTCGCCACCTTGGTGTGTGGGCAATGGGGCGTACGCGTCGACGATGTTGACCCCTGCGGGATGTTGGGCGTTACGGCGGGAGCGCAGTCCAGAATATCGTGGAGGGATCCAGGCGAGAAGAGATTTCGGCCGCGCAAGCCCCCCTCGGTCCTTGTTGCGGCTCTGGACGAGCATAACCGACCCTAGCGATGAAACAGACAATAGACGAACGAACCACCGGTAGCCAAGATGGCGGCGCATTCTGGCCACGGATCCGAGACACAGGAACGCCTGGTGACGGTATAGTTATGTCTGCTTGCCCCTCCAGTGCCAGAGAGGGAGGCTCGTCGTTTGATCCTTCTGCCCTTTCCATCATCATCAAGCACGCTCGATCATGCTCTCGCTCATCCTCGCCGTCGTCTCACTTGCGGCATCGCGAGCTGCCGCGGATGGCGCAGAATATTTCGTGTATGGCGCTGGCTCCATGAAAGGCCAACCGCTCTTCTATACTGATGGTGTGTCGCGACTGCCTCTGAAGATTGCGACTGTCCACCGCTGACTTCTCACAGGTGGTGCCTACGTCGGCACAACTGGTCCTCCGGATGCTGGTCTGATCATCAACATTACTCGTAAGCTCGACTGTTCTCCGAAGACCTCTCGTGCTGTGTAGAGAAATGTAGCGCTCATATGTGATTCTAAAATTCAGTAGTATCCCAGAACGTCTCCGACGGCAGCTTTACGGCCAACCCGGTGAACGGCTCGGCAGCTGTCACTGGCAACTGGACTTCGCCCAAGCTGTATATCAACAACAACTCCGGTTCCTTCGATGCAGTGGGATTCACTTCAGATGCCAATACAACCATCACCACGACTGGATTCAAGCAGTGGGGCTCGCGTCTCGTCTGGGTCAGCGACGCGGGCGACCTGGTGAGTAAATGGTACGCCGAGCCAGTGAACGAGGAGAACACAACATATATCCTGAAATGGAATGTCGACAACGTCAGTACCGATAGTGCCATTCCGGTTGTGGTGAAGAACACGTCGCCAGATTTAAAAGCGAGATAGTCCGCTGGCAGGAGGCGAGGATAGCGTTCTGACGAGGGAGATCCAAGAGAAGTGGAGCATCGAGTGGCCGTTGGTATGTTGCGACTGAGCTCTGCTGCTCGCAGAGAGTGGGAGAGTGTCATGCTGGAATTATGATTTTGCATTGGAGGGCTTCAGTCGCGTCGGGGCATATTTCGTATGCATCCATAGCAAAGCCTGCTTCTTTCGGGCGCTCGACCTTCGAGGGGCATATTGCAAAGTTCACATTGCTGTTCCACTTCACTCAACGTGCTCGATCTGAGCTTGCCGGCCGTTCTAACGACGTTGGCAACGATCGAGGGGTAATCGCGTTCCACGGAGTCAAAGTATTGGCCCATCAGGTCGTCGATTGTGGTGTTCCTCGTACTTACTGCGGGCTTGACAGTAGCCTGCAGCAGCGTATGATCGAAGGGTGGGTCAAGGAAAGACACGTACGCCTCGATCTCTTTCCTCAACAGCTCGCGCATGGGATAGTAGAATGGTATGCCCAGTCGCGATTCGCCGTCGGAGACGGCCCACGGAATAGAGAAGCCGCGGCCTTTGGCTGTTTCCGCAAGCGTTCGCTCAGCCAATTTGGTGGTACTGTACTCCCAGACTACAGCTTCGCAGTCCTGTTCTTTGGCACATTGAACGATTAGTCGACGCCGTAGAATCTCTTCCAGATCTTGCCGGGCTGTGGCCGACCTCGTCGATCTGAGTATTGCCTGCAAGTGGTGTGTGTCTGCGCTCTGGAGTGATTCATTCGGTGGCAGGTCTGGGAAGAGGCTTGATACATCGTCTGCTGCAAGCACTTGAGATAGGAACGTTGATTGATATGCATGTTCCGGATATCGAGCTTTGATGGCTGCAAAAGCTCTCCTGGCCCGGGCTTCTGTGTCGTGCTCGTGCAGCACATGCATAACGCAAAGCTTGAAACCTGTGCGTCCTGTTCTTTCCGATTGTAATCTCAGCTGCTGGCTGAGAATGTGCAGCAATGCAACTGAGCTGGCGTCGGGAGAAAAGGGAAGTAACAGCTTTCGTTCCTTGCCGGGCTCGGAATGGCGGACTCGGAAGCTCTCCATGCGCTTGACAACTTTGCTCTGGACGTACTTGGCGAAGCACGCCTTGCAGAGAGGCTCAGTGCGCACGTTGATGGAGGGCACTGTTTCTTGGCATCGTCTGCAGAGACTCTCATCCAGCGGTGTGCTGGTCTGTACTCTTTGTCCGGGCATGTTGCAGGGCACGTGACAGGCTGCCTAAGCGACAGGTAGGTCGGTGTCCAGTATCGATCGCTGAAGCGGGGATATTGCCAAGTGTCGATCAAATGGTGGTGGTTGTCTTTAAGGTCCACGTGAGGCCTCCCATATGGTATGGCGGTGGGTAAGGGAGTACAGGAGAACGGAAGCTTGGTAGCAAGAGGTGAGGTCGAGCTCGACACGCGTTTCCCATGTGCCTTTGAGTTTGTGGTACAGTATCGCGATGCAGCCAGATGAAGCACGAAGAGTGACGATGAACTTGGGAGGGTGAACGGGACGGGAAGCTTTCTTGGCGGTCGGTGGCGTCGTCGGCCCGATGGCGTGAACCTAAACGCCGTATCGATTGGCAGCAGCTGCACCTCAGTTCCCGCGTGTTGATAAAGACTTCCTGCCGCCCAATTGCGATGGCGGAGAGAGCGTGCACCTGTTCCTACAATCCCTCAACCACCCAGGAATCATTATTATTATTATTATTGTTATTATTGTTATTACTATTGCAGAGTCTGCACACGCACAGCGATTCTGCTGACAATCTGCATTCCTTTCTTCCCCCTGCTACAAGGCGGCCGCTTCTTCTCTTCGTTCCGGATAGAACCTGACTGATGCCAGAGACATCCTCGCCTCGTAGACGGGAACGGGACTTGGCGCATTGAGACCGCGGTCGCTGCTGAAAACGCTATCTCCTGGTCCTGGTCCTGGTCCTGTGTCCTCGCACACCGACCTCTCTTCCACTCGTTCCACTCGTTCCACTCCATCTGCACACTGCCATCTTCAGGCTACCCGGAGCGGCGACTGGGCGCACCTCGGCCTGTATGCATCCACGCAGCACCCCTCACCACACTCTCGACCGACGCGACTCTGCGGAGACTTACGATTCTCGACTGGAAGAAGGATAAGAGGAGGGAGTTCCATACCAAGAGAGCCACACTTGCTGGAGAGGAAGAGCCAAGAGCAATCGCTCACACGATACATCCACATACACAATGGCTTGGGAGCAGCTCGCCATCAACAAGCCGCACTTGGTGTACATCATCTTGGGCGGCTTCACCAGCTTGTTCATGCTGTGCTCCTCCGTCATCAAGGAGCGCTTGTACATTGGAGAAGCTACCGTCGCCACGCTGTGCGGCATCATCTTTGGCCCTCACGCTGCGGGGCTCATAGACCCGCTGTCGTGGGGCAACACAGATCAGATCACCCTCGAGTTCTCCCGCATTGTCCTCGTGGTGCAATGCTTTGCTGTCGGAGTCGAGTTACCCAAGGCCTACATGGAGCGGCATTGGCGATCCGTCGTCTGCTTGCTCGTCCCAGTCATGACTTTTGGCTGGCTGATCACCAGCTTGTTCATCTGGGCCTTCTTCTACCAACACATTGGTTGGCTGCAAAGCTTGGCCATAGCGGCCTGCGTTACCGCCACCGACCCTGTCTTGGCCTCCTCGGTGGTAGGAAAAGGCAAGTTTGCTAAGCGAGTGCCGAAGCATCTGCGAGATCTCTTATCTGCCGAGTCGGGATGCAACGATGGCATGGCGTTCCCGTTCGTGTATCTCGCAATCTACATCATTGACCACTACGGTCATCCCAGTGAAGTTGCATACCATTGGTTCTGCTTCACCATTCTCTACGAGTGTATCTTCGGCGCCTTCTACGGTGTGGTCGTTGGCTACGTCGCTCGCCGACTCATTCGATACGCACATGAGCGCGACCTCATTGATAGAGAGTCCTTTCTTGTCTTCTACTTCGTCTTGGCCCTGTTCTGCGCTGGCTCGGGATCTCTCCTGGGTTTGGACGACCTACTTGTTGGCTTCGCTTGCGGCGTGGGATTCAGTAACGACGGCTGGTTCACAGAGAAGACGGAGGAGGCGCACGTTTCCAACGTCATTGACTTGCTCATCAACCTGGCTTTCTTTGTCTATTTTGGCGCCATCATCCCCTGGGAGCAATACAATGCTGGTGTTTTTGGTCTGGATGTCTGGAAACTAGTCGTTATTGGCATATTGGTCTTGTTGTTTCGGCGCATTCCTATCATGATGGTCCTGAAACCAGCGATCCCGGACATCAAGACTTGGCGCGAAGCGCTCTTCGCTGGCCATTTTGGGCCCATCGGTGTCGGTGCCATCTTCGTGGCAATCCTCGCAAGAGCTGAGCTGGAGACTGGCCAGACCACTCCGCTTGCAGATCTACCGCGAGAGAACGATGAATACACGGTTATTTACCTCATCTGGCCCATCACAACGTTCCTGGTGATCTGCTCCATTGTGGTCCACGGCTCCTCCATTGCCGTCTTTACTCTTGGAAAGCACATCAACACCTTGACGCTGACATTGTCGTACACACAAGGCAACGAACAAGGACCGACCTGGATGGATCGTTTGCCACGAATTCAGTCGCGGTCCAAGAGCTCCATGTCGATACAGTCTTTGGACGAGAAGCTACCCGTAGGTGCTCCGGGTACTTTCCTGCGGAGACAACGCGAAGAAGATAATTCAAGTCGCGTGCAGAGCCGTGCTTCTTCACGCCATCGGTCAAGACATAGCCGTGGACGCAGCTCGGAGATCAAGATTGGTCCCGGTGGTCCTGTGAGCCAATCGGCTATCGCGCCAACACGCAGGAGGGAGCAGAGTCCAGACCGTGAAACGCCTGACAAGCGTCAGAGCCGCAGTGACTCGGACACGCTGGCGATGAAGAGCGAACCGCCATCAGATGAGAAGACACCGGAGAACGAAGAAGACCGTGACCTGGACAAGATGGCAAGCCCGGGGGAGATTTACGAGGAAGGTAACAAAACCGTATATGAAGATGAAGAGGGAAATGTGCTCGCCGTGGAGGAGAGTCGTGGTCTTGGATCCCACAGGGAAGCGGCCGAGCGCCGGGAGGGACAGAGGCTCATGCATGACGAGGGTGCCGACCATAATAGGGGAGTCGCACCGACTAAAGACGATCCAAGCACTGACCCAGGCCACGAAGCTCTGCATGAGGCAGAGGCTGCGGCGCACAAGGTAGAGGACGCTGCTCAGAGACCGGGCAAGGGGTGGCGAGAGGGCTGGAACAAGTTCGGGACGCGGAGACGAGAAGGCGCCCAGAAGCCTCAGCCCGAGAAGAAGGAAGCTCATGGTCCTGCGCGAGCTTACCAGTATGGTAACACCATCATCGTGGAGGATGAGGACGGTGAGGTTATCAAAAAGTATGACATTCCTGCGCCAGATCGAAAGCAACCAACTGCTGGCGATCCCGCAACGAGCAAGCGACGCATTCAGCGAATGGGTACGATGCTTGGGCTCGGACACAGGGAGGGTAAGGTCGAGCCTGGTGCTCCAGGGCCTTCGACGGGGAGTCCCTCTGCTGGTCCAGCAGATGGCAAGAAATCAAAGCATGCTCAGGAGCTGGATGCAGAAGATGACGAGCGCGTCAGATTCACCATCACTGCTGGGGGAAAGAGAATGAGCAAAGCGGAGTTCATTGATCAGATCCGCGGCATGGATCCGAAGGCTCGAGCTGAAGCCGTCGAAGATTCCAACGCTCCCGAAGCTGTCAAGCGCGAGGCGCGAAAAGAGACTCGCGAGCAGGCAATCGCTTCCACACGACCTCGCGGTGCTTCCATTCAGGTGTCGCAGGTGCCCATGGTTCCTGAACAGCCGGAGGCTGAAGAGCGAAGACCCACGGCACAGCTACAGCGGGGCGGTACGAATGAGTCTCTGCGGCTCGTGGAGTCTAACCATGAAGTCCCCGTGCACGTCGTCTCGTCTGCCCTGAGGAGACATCAGCAGCAATCCGAGAGTCAGGGCGAAACGGCCGCGGAGCGTCGCAGGAGGCAAGCCCTGCAGAGCCAGACGGACGAAGACTCGGACGACGATGGCACAGAGCGCGTCCCTCCCGGTCGGCGAGCTGGTCACGGCCTTTCTTCCAACGACGGTAACAACAGCGATACGGAAGAAACTGCCGCCGAGCGGAGGAGAAGAGAAGGTGCCCTGGGTATTAGCAGGCAGGACAGCGACAGTGAAGAGGACGGCGAGCCGCGATCGGCGCCACAACGGCAGAGTATCCGGTTTGCGGACGAAGGTGCATCGTCGTCGCAGCCGGGCCAGCCCAGGCAGAGCGCGCTGAGGTGGGGTAAGAATGTGGGGAGATAAGGTAGAAAGGTGATGAATAGGATAGATAGATACTGATGATGTTGTATATGGGGGGGGCGGTATTTGAATAGAAAAGGGAGAAGAGATCGGTTCCAGCACATAATAAAGATATCTCGATGGCCTTTGCTCCGATATTGGGCGAAGGGTACCGTACCTTAGCTTCTTGCGGATAATTTGAATTTGTCGAGCGCCTTTTGTTTTCTTCAAAGAGCCTCTCTCTTCCCACCTTGTCTCCAAAATGTGTATGATAGATACCAGAGTTGCGAGCATTGAGAACCTCTTTTCTTTCATTCATTTTTGGAGTTTGTTTCGGGTTTCTCTCTCTCTCTCTCTCTCTCTCTCTCTCTCTCTCTCTCTCAAAAACATACGAAATTAAGTTTATGCTGACTTGCAGGCTGATTGGTATATAGTTCCTCTCCAACCTCTCTCTCCACACACCATCCAAACAGAACAGAACAGAGCAGATGCAATTCTTCAATTCGCCCAATGCGCGCTCAAAATCCAGTATGAAGCGTCGGGGGCGACGGGCAAGAGCAAATAATGCCTGGGGAAAAAAAGCAAAAAGACAACGTGAACACCTTCTCTTTTGCGCCGTGATGCATGCCATGGTTCTCATATCTCCAGCGTACAGACATTTCCTTCATTCTCGTCCTCGCTTGCTGTTCATGACGTCCTCGTCCACTGTGATGATAAGCACGACGCCGTGTTTTATGGGCAGTACTGGTGGAGTGACGTTCGGGTTGGTATCGGATACGGAGCTGCTTCCGTCGAGGCGCAGTGTCCGAAGTGATCCCGCTGTGGTTGATTGCGGGTGAGTGTATGCGCCGAGTCCGCTTGCTATGCGGCTTGGTACAGCAGAAGGGGCTCGCCGACGTTCTCGATCTCGGGGATGGTGCATCGCAGGTCGAAGGCCTTGGATAGCACGATCTTGAATATCTGTAGAAGAAGCGGTGTCAGATCCCGGTTGTATATGCACTCCCACGCCGACCGAGGACAAACCTTCTGCACGTTGATGCTGTGACTGGTGCTGGAAAAGATCAGGCTAGCTTTCATAGCTTTGGCGAAGCGCTTAGCTTGTAGTGAGATCTCTTCCTGCTCTTCTCGCGGGAAGTTGACGAAGTGGTCGTACTTGGTGCCCACTAAGAATGGGATAGCGGTCTTGTTGAAGCCCCGGCCTTGGCGATACCACTCCTTGATGCTGTTCAATGTTGACTTGCGGGTCAGGTCGAACATGAAGAGGATTGCAACGGCGTCGTTGCAGACGAGTGGCAGCATGTTGACGAATTCGCGCTGACCGCCCAGATCCCAGATGGAGAAGGTGATTTCGGTGTTCCGGATGCTGATGGTCTTCTCCATGAAGTTGACGCCTGTGAGTGCAATGAGCGCTATCCTTCTCCATTCTCTCGCAGTGACCGTACTTACCCAGCGTCTGAATGTAGTCCTCGTCCCAGCTGCCCTCGACATATTTGACCATCAAGCTCGTCTTGCCAATCTGCGCATCCCCCACCATGCCCACCTTTATGACGACCGACGCGTTCTTCTGCGCCTGCTGCCGCTGTGCATTCTGGTCATACTGTCCCTGACTCTGGGTTGAAGGAGGCCGACTCAGGCCATTGCCGTTCTGGAGAGGGTCGGGCGTGTTGCCTTCGGATTGGTATGACCGCGAGAAGCCCGTGTCGGAGTATGACGTCTTGGGCCGCTCCTCGTAGGTGGGATTGGAGCTCTGGAGGGTGGAGTGGGTGACGGTCTGCATGGGGGAGTCGGTCTCGGCGGCGCCTGGGATAGAGGGCGGATCGATGTCCATTTCGGCGGGTCTGCTTATTACAGAGGGAGGATTGGGTGGTGTTGCTCTCAACAAGCGAGGACGGCGACCATGCCCTTGGGCGGATGGTTGATAGCGCTTGAGAAATGGCTCGAGGAGTGCGCACGTGGGAGGATGTGTGTTATGTGAATGTCGTGTAAGAGGCGGAAGAGGCGTAGCAGTGCAGAGTGTGGTCTGGGAGTGGAAGTGGTAGTGGTAGTGGTAGCGGGAGCAATAACAGTAGCAACGGCAGACGGTTCCTGGCAGTGTTGACCAATCCGAGCCCAAGCTCGCCCTGTCCGAGAGAGTCGAGTCGCGCCCGGCCACTCCCGTCCTACGCGAGCCAGGGTCAGGGTCCAGCAGCGTGAGGTGTGTACAGTACAGTACCGCCCACAGCCGGCCTCTCCACCTCTAACAAGTCACTACTGTGCTACTGCAGTCTCACGGGTGTGCTCGGTCGGTCGTGAAGTGCAGGGAACAGACGGGAGGGGGAGACCGCAGATACGCGATTCACTAGATCCGATCGGAGACGGATTGCCAGATTGAATTGCATCTCCCGCCGATCAAGAAACGAAGACGGCGTTGCACATTGTGTGGGATATAGCACATCACATACACAATAGCACCATGTGGGATGCTTCCGCGCTATCCCTGCAGCCAATCCACCGCCGACTCGCCGACGGCAGACGTCATCACTCTTCGCTTCCACCATGTGCTTTGGCTTCTTCTTCCATCCACACATGCCGCACTCCATCACGCTCTATTGCCGCATGGGCAGAGATGAGCTGATACGCTACGGATATGCCTCCTGACCTCGCCCGCCACACGCGGCTCGTGTTCCGCACAGCCAGATCGCGACCCTTCAGCTGCTCCCACCGCACACGTCGACAAGAAGGCCACCGTAAGTCCTCCCGATTACGCGATGCACTACGCGCTACGCCCATAATATGGCGACCCATTCCCATCGGCCTTGGCATTGCATTCCTTGGAGCGTTCCAGTTCTATCGCACCCGAGAGCGACAAGCACGGAAGGAGGAAGAGGAGAGGAGAGACCAATTTGACCGTGGAGAATTAGGCCAGCCCAAGAAGAGACAGCGCATACGACCGTCAGGACCATGGACCGTCCAGATCATGAGCACCATCCCTCTGAAGGCGATATCGAGAGTGTGGGGCTGGTTCAATAGCATTGATATACCATACTACTTTCGCGTGCCCGGATTTAAATTGTACGGATACATCTTCGGTGTCAACTTTGACGAGATAAGCGAGCCAGATCTACATACCTACCGAAATCTCTCGGAATTCTTCTACCGAACTCTCAAGCCGGGCGTCAGACCTCTGGATCCAGATCCCAATGCTCTACTTTCGCCTGCAGACGGAAGAGTCATACAGTTTGGTGTGATTGAGGATGGAGAGGTCGAGCAGGTCAAGGGTGTCACCTATAGTGTGGATGCACTTCTCGGCACCGAACCTACAGCTGGAACACCAACCAGCAGCAATATTGCTGGCTCCAAAGACTCGCCTCACCCATCTCCGAATAGAGGACGAGAGGGAGACGAGGAAACGATCCGCGCCGATGAAGAGTTCGCAAGAGTCAATGGCATATCATACACGCTTCCAAATCTTTTCTCGGGACAAGCAGCCGGGCAAAGGCGGCGATCGTGGTGGAAAGTGCGCCCAGATAAACCGGATCCAGAGAATATGGATCCAACGATGCGCGAAGGAGGTGATGGCGCTTCCGCCCCAGTGATAACATCAACAGATCAGTCCACCAAATCAGCCAAGTCGTCAGAGAAGGAAGTATCGGAAGATCTTGCCAAATCGCCGAAAGCGCCCCGACCGTGGTACTATCCTGCCGCTGCGAATGACGTGCCCACGGCGCTCTACTACTGCGTCATCTACTTGGCTCCCGGCGACTATCACAGATTCCACTCCCCTGTCTCATGGATTGTCGAGAGCAGACGCCATTTCGCTGGTGAACTGTACAGCGTCAGCCCATATTTGCAACGCACATTGCCAGGTCTCTTCACTCTGAACGAGCGCGTAGTATTACTAGGGAGATGGAAGTACGGCTTCTTCAGCTATACTCCTGTCGGAGCAACGAACGTCGGCTCGATCGTCATCAACTTCGATCGAGAATTGCGGACAAACAGCCTACTCACCGACACACTTGCCGATAAGGCTGCAGAGGAGGCGGCTGAGCGCGGCGAACCTTACTCTGGATATGCCGAGGCGACTTATACGTCTGCATCGCCCGTCCTCGGCGGACATGCTCTGAAGAGAGGAGAAGAGATGGGCGGTTTCCAGCTTGGAAGCACGATCGTCATGGTCTTTGAAGCGCCCAAGGGCAAAAGACCCAGCTTCGACGAAGGCTTCATGGGCGATGGCACCGAGCGGATAGGCGGATGGAAGTGGACGATTGAGAAGGGCAAGCAGGTGAGGGTCGGAGAGAAGCTTGGGTTTGTGGATGGAGTGGATTCGTAGTGGAGATGGAAAGATACCCGCCGGACAAGCTTTGGGGCTGTATATGCATGTAGGATGGTCGTGATGTACATATGAGTGTTTGTACCGTTCTCCAAGCTGTGCTTACAACAGGATGCATAGATGTGCCGCTCCCCTCGCCCCTTTGAGTGAGCCGAACATGGGACATCGTTCGCCATATTGTCGCGTTCGGTTCCTCAGCTCACTTCCCCTTCTAGGGAGCTGGTCTCGAAATCGGCTGCTCAACAGGCTCTGCTGCCGTTTGCTCATGTGTCCGAGGATCTATCTCGCCTCCAGCGAGTGCCCTTCCCGGCGACTCCATAGTTCCTGTTGCGTCCGGCGCTGGTAATTTCGCGTCAGCATCAGCCGTCTCCTCCGCTACAGGCGTCGACGGGTTGACGACATCAGCAGCAAGCACTCCCACAGCTTCGTCATCGTTTTTGCCGTCGCGGGACGAGTCTTGAGGTCCCTTGTCGCCACCACCCGACGCTTCATTCGCTTTCTCCCGGTCAGATTCGACTGTCCGGGGCTCTGATATGCTGGCGCGTTCGTTGTTTTCTGATTTCCCACTCGGCCCGGGCAACATCAGCTCTGGGGGTATCTGGATCAACAGGAGTTATGGAGAGCGTGCCAATATCGCTTTCGTCCTCTTCGGCTTTTCTCTGCGGACCATGTCCTGGAGATGGTGCTTTGGGGAGAGAAGTGGATGAGCCTGGGGTATGTCAGTAGACTTCCTAGAGGAAACCGGGAGGGTGTTCGATGGACCTTGGTGATTTCACGTACCGAGTCCCCCAGACATGAAGACATCTTGTGGGCTGTGCTCGCCGATATCGCCGCCCTCAGCATCGCCTCCCTCAGCATCGCCTCCTTTCGCCTCCGTCCTCTCCCTCGCGCCTCCCTTCGGCTTCGGCGCTGCTCTTCTCCCCATTGCGGTTCCCAGGAAGCCCACAACGTCTCGATTCCTCTCCTCAGCCTCCTTCCTCTCCCTCAATTCCTTTCCCGTCGGCATTCTCCTTCCCTTTCGCGTGTTGCCACCGGCTAACCACCACAGCCCCTTCGGGAATCGTTCATCATCTGCGAGTGGTTTCGGCTTTCGGCCGCGGAAAAAGTCTCCGAAGATACTCCTCGTCGATCTCGCTTTTTCTTTGCCTTTGCCTTTCTTGTTGTTAAGCTCTGGGGATTCTCCTCCCTCCTCGTCTGCTCCACCACGCAGACAACTCGGTCCTCCTTCATCTTCACTCTCATCCCGTGAACAACTCGGTCCATCGAAGTCTTCTACTCCTCCTCCATCATCGCCCCGGCCCCGTAATCGACTTGGTCCCGGCGCATCAAAACTCTGCCTTCCGTACGGCCCCTGAAACTCATTCGCCGTCCCAGAAATCCCATACGAAGCCGGGAAATTCGAAATCTCACCACTACTCCGCTCACTCCTCGCGACCTCGACAGTAGACCTTTTATTGATAAACAACTCACTCAGAGCCTCCCCCTTCGGCGGCGGGGCCCTCACCGGAAGACCATCGTCTTCATACCGTACCTGCCTCGGATCTTTATTGTAATGCCAATCCAGCGCGTAATCGAAGAAATCCATCGTTTCGGGTCTCTGGACGAGTTCGGGGGATTCGACTCCGCTGCCCTGTGTGTTGCTTCTGATCTGGACGGCCGCCCCGTCGAAGAGCAGCATCCGGAGCGGGTAGAGTTGTTCGGGTTTCAGGAACGGTTGCAGGGAGCGGAAGATGTGGTGGCGTTCTGCCTCGCCGACGGGGCGGGTGAGGAGTTGTACGCGCTCCAGGGAGGAGATGTCTTGTTCGTGGACGAGTAAGATGGGGTTACCCGGGTCGAGCAGAGGGCGGAAAAAGGAGCTGCGACGGACACGGCGCACGTTGTGTAAGACGTCGCGTTCCATGGGTGTGAGGAAGGTTAGGGCCATTTCGTCTTTGAAGCATTCGATTTTCTCCTCGCTGCTTTGACAATTTTGTTGTCTGGTATTGTTTCTTCTCGGAATGGGGCCTCTGAGTTCTCTTGGAGGTGGAGGGATCGCTGGGTGTCGGCTCTGTTGGTGGGAAGCGACGTGCTCTTCGGGCAGTCTTCGATGAGTTGCATTGCTTTCTGGCTGAGGGTCTTGGGGCAGGTGAAGGGCTACGTTCGTCGGTTGGAAGGCTTTCCAGTTAACTGCTGCGGCGGTCTTTTGTTTGATTTTGGTTGGAGTCAGTGAGTGGCGAAGCCGCTTGCCGAAGGAAGGCTTGTCTATCTGCTGGGGTGGAGGTGCACTCATTGTTCTTGATTCTGATGTGTGCAGACTCGGTGGGATATGAGAAGGGCGGTCACTGGCCACTGTCCTTGGACGGGCCATGGTTGCTTGATTAATAGGCTGGTACGTGTCTGGCAGCCGTGAAGGTGGAGAGATCCAATGTTGAAGGGGCATAGAGGAGCCTCGTGCCAGATGCACTTACAGTGTTCACATATACTGTGCGCATGATCGAATTCACATTCTGACAGCCGTTGCACTCGCTGTCGTGACTACGGAAAGCCCATTCTCTCAACGCTTTGCTCATTCAATCCCCAGGCCTGCGTGCTGCTGTCATGAACCGTCGCCCGACGCATGTCTTTGAGATAGTCAGCATACAGATTTCGGCTGGGTGGCTGGGATGCTACTTACCGCGTGCATACTTGCCCTCAAAACTTCCTCCAGTACTCCGATGCATGACACAAGTATTGTCCCACAAAATCATGTCTCCTGCATTCTCCCAAGGGATGCTCACCACGTACTTTTGCTGGCAGCAATGATTGTACAGCTGCTCAATCAACGCCTGTGACTTCTCTGGACTGAGGCCTTCGATATGGTGCACATGACTTGCAATGTAGATGTTCATACGTCCACTGGCCTCGTGTCGCTGGACTAGACGATGGCGGCTCATGAAGTGGTCTTCCGGATTGACACCGGGAAGGGCTTCGGGGGATGCAGTTTTACGGGAATGATAAAGAGAGTGGCACGCAACGTAGTCCTTCTCCAGTAGCTCCTCTTGCAAGTCCTCGGGAAGATCGTTCCATGCAGTTCTGGTGTCCGCGTACTCAGTCGCTCCTCCTGTGCCAGGCGGTGGCAGCTCATGGGCCCTCAGAATACTGTAGCCGCCTCGTCGGGGATTGAAGGAGCTATCCACATGGAATAGAGAGTTTCCCTGAGAATATCTTAGCGAGCTTCAGGGTTTCCGAACCACACGCGGGGCTTGTCACCTTGTTCATAGCAGCTCGATGGCTGTCCAGAGGCGCTACGGATCCGTCTTCTAGCAAGTTACTAACGTCGAACAGCTCCTCAAAGGCGAACCTATGCTTCTTGCCAGCCTTGTTGTATGGGCTTACGTCGTCCAGCTCTCCGAACCTGGATGCAAATGCGACATGTCCTGCATCATCAAGGCCGGTAGAAGGGAAGCGTACGACACCATACTGATGGAATTCAGCTTGACAGTTGCTGTGTTCCTGGGCGCTGCATTACCTTGGCAATCATTTTCTTGATCTGGTCAAAGTCGACGGCAGCTATATCTTTGGTGAAGTTGACGCCTCGCGCCTCAGCTGCGAAAGTGGGGTGTAGCTCGACGACGGAGATGTTGCTTTCTTCTTTGTGAGGCATCTTGGCTGTTGAGAAAAAGAACAATGGAAAGAGTGCGGGCCGTAGTTCTATTGCAAGCAAACAGGACCAAACCAAGAGTCGATGGTCTGTCTGAAGGAGCCCGTGAGGAGTAGCTCGATGTCGGAAGAGACTTGCCGAAGGTACTGAGACTTCGGTGATGGCAGTCCAATATTCTAGCTATCTCGGCTAAGGTTGGAGACGCACTCGTGAGCGCATGATAAGCATCAGCATATTTCAAGCTTTTTCATCGTGTCCCATAGTCAATTCAATGCTGCAGTTGCTAAGGTAGCTCGTCTTCATATTCCTACGCAAAATATGGGACAGACAATGTTCTCCATGTCCGGCGAGGGACATCCTAGAGCAACAGGTCTGTGGATAATGTAAGTCGAATTTCCCGTATGGCCTAAATTGGGCCATCTGATATTGCTGTAATCAAGGAGGATGATGAAAGACGCGAGGACTCCATGTACGTGTACGCGTTAGCACAACGCCTTTTAGCAGTCGTGACAGTGGACGCAGGGATCCGAGACCGACAGCTTTGTAAGCGCCAAGAGAAGGCTTCTACCTCACCTCAGCTTTCACGTGTCCAATCACGCTGTACTGCTTAACACCTTACATCGTTTCAAGCACCCGTTTACGCCTGAAAACAACATGCTCGACGCGTATGCTACCGAAGTTGTACTTAGAGGCATTGCCGGAATGCTTCCCCAAACAAAGACGCGCGAAGCGTTACGAATGGTGCAGAACCAGGCCATTCTGCATGAGACTGATGGCCTGCGAGAACTATCAGGCATTGTACCGACAGTTGCGGAGCCACCGCATCCACGGCGGATACCGACGAGTACGACGTAGACGTGATCGAGATGTGCCGGTGTGGAAGACTCAACCAAAGCAATCCGCAAGACACCAGCCTCTGTGCCAAACCTCGCATCGCTTCGGCAGATCTCCTACAGGAAGCTACAGACCGGCTGCCAATACGCCTTGCGCGAGCACTTATCAGCAGACTCTCGCTCACGGATGAGGTAAACCGCGATTTTAGAAGCATGAACCTGGAGCGAGCCGCGAAAGGTGTAGATTCGGAGGCATCGCTGGCCAGTGCTCCAGTGCTCAACAACAGCAGACAGGCATGTGTCCCGTTACGATGTCGACATCCCACGAGTGACGATCTGACGACCAGAAACTCGAGCCAGGCATGGTATTCGCGCCATTCGAGGTAGCTGCCGCGGGCGAGATTTGGAGAACGTCGACGCATTGACCGTAAAAGCGGAGATCGCTATCAAATGGGTTGCACCTAGAACGCACGAGAGGAGCTCACCATATAGGGGTATCGGCTCAGGTCACGATCGCGGCGTTGCGCGCTTTCACACTTCCATCACGGCGGTGGAATTACGCTCTTGGGAGGAGGAAAAGGATGTAGGGGTGAAGAACTTTTTGGCAGAGGGTTACTCGCCTGGTGGGGAGAAAAGAAACAAAATCAAGAGGTGGGGCAAGGCCGCGTTCTTGATCTTCGGGCCAGGCAGCGGACGGCGTTTCGAAGCGTTTCCTTGATATCGACCAGATTCATGTTTACCTGCGGAGACGAGTCTTTCACCCTTCTTTTTCTCAGCGCTGTTGGAAAACATCTTGATCATCAGAATGCTGTCAGGTTTGTGTTCGCTGAAGGAAGGCCTGGTAAGATTTTCATAGATCAGATACGTCTGCGGGGACATTTGCTCTACAAGTAAACATGCTCGTACCTCCAACCTATACTACCAAAAGTATTCGCATACTTGCTGCTACAATCTGGACGATGTATTGTTCGCCAGCTGGCACTTCTGCTCTGCCCCACGTCTCTTGCTACCTCGACGAGGCGCTAGCATGTGAATATATGGTCCGTGCGCGTATCCCGCCCGGACATCATGTCACCCGCCCAGTCTAATACCTATAACAAGAGTCGCGCGCTTTTCAAGCTCAGCTTCAAGTTTCGACTCGGGATCCTTAGAACTGTCTGCTGTCGCAAGGGCCTTTTGAGTGTCTTTCAGGCAGGCGGCGAGGTCGCCCACCTTATTGCGCAGTAGCTCTTCTCCCTTGTGCGCCTGATGAAACTTCTCAATTTTCTTTCGATTACTCTTCAGGGCCATTCCAAGCTGGTCACGTAGCTCAGTCTCAGCTGCCTCTTTATTGGCGAGATCCTGGGTGGGAACTTCGCGTTGCTGCGACTGAGCCTAAGCCCGACGCATGAAGAGTGGGGCGAATGTGAAGTGTCAAGCTTCACGGCAACGTAATGAATTGGTCAAAGCATTCACATCCCAGAAAAAAAAAGATCGGGTAGCTTGATCTTTCCCAGGCGCTTGTCAAGCACATGCCAGCATGTGAAAGGCTTGGTGGCGCGGAGGTCAAGTTGACGAGGAGGGAAAGAGCGAGCCGGTGACTCGTGACTTCCATCTTCAGCAGCTTCGTAACTCGCGCCTTCTCCCAGACAACACCACGTAACTTCTGCAAGATGTTCGAGCTATCTCCAAAGACATCACTCGCGGGTTGAACAAGACCCAAGAAAGCACCAAAATTTTCGACATTTTCGCCAAACTCAAAGGATGGCATCAAAGGAGCCGAAAGAAGAACGTGACCCTCCTATCGACATCGACAGTGGGACTTCCTACTTCGCCTACCTCATTCGGAATGCCCACGCGAAGACAGAGGAGGATGCCGATGACGAGGAGGACGAAAACATGGAAGACGAAGAACTCCTTGAAAATATTGATCCGGGAGAGGACACACACATCTCCACCCTCAAGCAATTCCTCCGTAGCTGCACACCCGCCGACCTCCTCCACAACGCACCGTTCCCACTCTCAATTCTCCACCAAGCAGTTCATATCGCAGTCACCGAGATCCGCCAACGACTCGACCCAGAACTCGAGGCAGTCATTCATATGGCTGGTGAGAAGCAGCACAACGTCGCCGTGGAAGAAGGCAGATTCTGGGACCGACGTCTGGACGTTGATGCTCTGGTCCCGAGTGCCATTCAAAGCCATGGGTACCAGGAAACCGTGTGGCTGCTGGAAGAGTGTAGGGATGAGATTGCGTGGTTAGAAAATGAGACAAGGCGGTTAGAAACGCACTGTGAGATTGCGAGGCAGTTGGTGATGACTGGAGAGAGGAAGGCATTTGTGTTTCGGCCGAATCCGAGGAAAGACTTCGTGAAGAAGAAGAAAAGCGATGGAGAGGAGGATGCGAAATTAAATATTAAGAAGGGGACTGAGGAGGATGAGGAGATGCTTGATGCGGGCGATGTCAAGCAGGAGGATCGTGGGAGATATGACAGCCTGATCGACGGCTCATGGAGCAATGTCAAGGCGAAATGAGGTTCTTGGACAAGAAGAAATGCAGTCTTGGGCAAGATTCGTCCAGACAAGAGAGTAACTTCCCGTCGTGCGACTGTCTCTATCCATCTGGCGCTCTTTACAGGGGCAGAAACCTCCACTGACTCCAAGATGGCAAGCCGGAAACTTTCTCGGCACGATACCCTGATGGTGCTCCAGGATCGAGAAGTGATAGTAGCTTTACGTACGAGATGTCGAAGCAGAGACAGTACAGGGTCATGACTGTCTGTCAAGCTGGATGAGTCGCAGTTGGAGTAGATAGGCAAGATGATGGCTCAAGGCGAAGGACAGCCTGTCATTGGGAAGCGCTCTGGGATGATGAAGGTTATGGTGACCGTGACCTGAAGAGTGGAAAGGCCAAGGGAAAGCTAGTCATCGACGTGGCCATGTCTCATTGCATCGCATGTCATCGAGGGGAAGGGCACGATTGATGTCGGGATACCTTAACCATGCGTTCAACAGTGTTAGGGTTCTGCCTTGTGCCGAATCGCTACCATGATACCGGTTTCTTTTCATACAGCGCACAGTTCTCGTCCGCTATTGCACGCGCTATCGATTGCTCAGGAGTTGTTCGCAGGACGAAGGCGTGCATCCCTCCACCTGCCTGCCGAGTGGGCGCAGTGATTGGCTGTGAGGAGACGCAATGACGCGGGCAGCCGCAATGACATCTCCAGACAGTTGCCTGACCGGGTATGGTCGGTGCCCCTTGGCGACGGTAGAAGATAGATGCTAGTGATGCTATTGATACAGCGATAGCCGATACACGTCAAGCTGCAGTCACGCCCGCTCTCGACTGGTTGGTCGCAAAGGGCGTCGACGTATCCTAGCGCGAAATTTGCTGCGGCGTCTTGTCGTCTTCTTCTACTCCGTCCAGACACAGTATCCTTCTTCCGATATCGATGAGAGACGGCAGGAAGAGGCAGATGAAGTGAGGAGAAGCAACGCCATGTCTTCGGATCAGCAGTCAGCGTGAGTGCCCCCCCACGTTGGCAACCCAAATCCATCCCCAATCTGCCCTGTGCTGCACTCGCCTAACACACTCGCGAGGCTGCCGTGCCACCACCAACTGCTTCTGGCCATGGTCACATGCCTTGTCAGCGTGAACCGAAAGATACATACAGAGGCAAACAGAGCATACTGACCGTGTCGGCGAGATATAGGCCGCCGCACAAGCGCACCCGGTCCACCGTGTCGCGAGTCCTGTCGCGCATATCCACCAGAGCCGACGTGCCCGTATTGAACACCACAGACGCTGAGCAGGACGCCGCCTCGAGCATGGCGAACCAGAGTCCCGTCGACGGCCAATTGAGCGCCAATGGCCAGTTCCTCAGCCCGAGTCGCAGCTCCGTACAGTCCGCCCATAGACCGCATCTCTCAACCACCATGTCCAACACACAAGTCCCTATCCCGTCCACCAAAGACACGAGCCCGATAACGCCGAGCAGCGCAACACAGGGTGCTTCGATCGAACAGAGTGTGCGACTCTTCAAGGTCTTCGAAGCGCTGCGAAACGGGGACACGGCAGCCATCGCCAAGGCTACAAGAGCAGATGGAGATGCGAAGTTGCAAGGAACCACCATCCTGCATCTAGCCATACAATGCGCCGAAGTACCCGTTATTGAGTATGTCCTGTCACAACAAGACGCGGACGTCAATGCGAAGGACAAGGAGGGAAACACGCCCCTAATCGTGGCCGCTTCTCTGGGTCGCGCACCAGTCGTGAAACTGTTGCTTCAGCAGAAGGGCATAAATGACTCAATACCAAACTATCAGGGCAAGACCGCGCTCGATGTGGCTCGCAATCCGGATATCTTCCAATTGCTACAATTGGCTCGATCGGTCTTCGTCGACACCACTGTGCGGCAGATCCATCAAGTCGTCGCGAATGGCGACTACGAAACTCTTGAGCAGCTACTCAATGATACTCGCGTGAAGTCAAGTCTCGATGTCAATGGACCCGAACTCGCGACAGAGTCTGCGACTACAGCAGACGGTGGCAGTCTACTCCACGAGGCTGCGCGAAAGAAGGACATCAAGCTTGCCCAACTGCTTCTACTGAGCGGAGCAGATCCGTTCCGCAGAGATCGCAAGGGCAAGCTGCCGCAGGATGTTACGAAAGACGACCGCACTCGTGCGATTCTGAAGAAGTCTCCAGCTGCAGCGGCAGCCCAGAGGAGCATCCAGGAGAGGACCATTCTGGGCGAAGGCGCGCAAGCAGTACCTACCGGGGAAACCGGACCTGGCAGCAAAGAGAGCAGGGAGATCAAAGGATACCTTAAGAAGTGGACGAACTACACCTCTGGATACAAGCTGCGCTGGTTTGTACTGGAAGATGGTGTGCTCTCCTACTACAAGCATCAAGACGACGCTGGTAGCGCTTGTCGTGGCGCGATTAACATGCGCATTGCGAGGCTGCAGATGGATCCGAAGGACAAGCTGCACTTTGAAATCCATGGCAAGAGCTCTGTCAAGTACGATTTGAAGGCAAATCACCAGGTTGAGGCAAAGAGGTGGTTCTGGGCGCTGAATAACGCAATTCAGCGGGCCAAGGACGAAGCCAAGGAAGAGCAAAAGAGGGAGCAACAAGAAGCTAGCGTCAGGCACGAACAACTTGAGAAACTTCGGACAAGAGAAGCAGATGTTGCATCCAGCGGTGACTCGCTCAAACCTGCTACTGCAGTCAGCCTCTCCACACCAGGCGCTTCGACTCCGCTGCGAGGGACCTCGATTGGCGACCAAGGGAGCGCATTCGATGCCAGTGAGGACGCAGCCTCAGGCAATTTGAGAATGATCAGCCGCACGAATACTGCGACTAACATCGATGGCGATCTTGACGATGATGACGAATATGGCGACGACGCCAGCAGCCATGAAGTCCGCCCGGCCAATAGAGATGCATTCAGCATCACCGCACAGTCTGCAAAGCTGCAGCTTGATCTTCTCGAGCAAGTCTCTCTTGCGCTACAAAGCGAAAGAACGAAGAACCCGGAGCTGAGCCTTGGTAGCCCCACCGTCGTGCAGGCGATGTCTTCCTACGAAACCGCTGTTGGTAATCTGAAGGGCTTGCTCATGGATCTGTCGAGGATCTCGCGTGACCATGAGGCCTATTGGCAGTACCGCTTGGAGCGTGAGCAAAACATTCGCAGACTCTGGGAGGACTCTATGGCTAGAGTCGCAAAGGAGCAAGAGGCCCTCGAGGAGCGCATCGGCGAATCTGAAGACAAGAGGAAGAGGACAAAGAGAGCGCTCAAGGAGGCTCTCGATACTCAGGCTTCGGCAGCAGGCACTCCTCAACCAGTGGAGTCTATTTCAAAGCCTCTTCTCGAAGTTCCTTCGGCAGGGATGAAGCGCAGACAAACCATCGCGGAATTGACGAACAATGAACTCTCCGACGACGAGAGCGAGGACGAAGAGGAGTTTTTTGACGCTGTGGACGCTGGCGAGGTTGAAGTGCTAGAGGCCATGCCCAGTCCAGCTGTCAAATCTCCCCAGAGCGAAGTCAAGCCGGTCATGGACGCCCAGGTCGATAGGATTGACGAGAGCATAGAAGCGGAGAGAGAGCGAAAGCGTATGGAAATTTCGAAGAGTTACAAAGGGTACGAGGACGGACTGCGCAAGAAGCTCAAGCTAGACGTCGACAATCGTCCTAAAGTTGGACTTTGGGTAAGCAATATGCCTGAAATTGACAAGACGACATATTGACTGACAAATGAACAGGGCATCTTGAAGTCCATGATTGGCAAGGACATGACCAAGATGACGTTGCCAGTGTCTTTCAACGAGCCGACTTCTCTTCTGTACCGTGTCGTGGAGGACATGGAATACACTCCCCTGCTTGATGCTGCCGCCGATCGAACCGACTCCACTGAACGTATGGTGTACGTCGCTGGGTTCGCTGCATCCGAGTACGCTAGTACCATCGGCAGAGTGGCGAAGCCTTTCAACCCACTACTCGGGGAGACCTACGAATATGTGCGACCCGATCTCGGTTACCGTTTCTTCATCGAGCAGGTGTCCCATCATCCTCCAGTTGGTGCTGCCTACGCCGAGAGCCCAAAATGGACCTACTATGGCGAATCCTCCGTCAAGTCAAAGTTCTACGGCAAGTCGTTCGAGTTCAACCCACTCGGTACCTGGTTCTTGCACATTCGCCCTGTGGATGGATCTCCTGAAGAGTTGTACACGTGGAAGAAGGTCACTTCGAGTGTTGTTGGCATCATCACCGGTAATCCGACCGTCGACAACTACGGTCTCATGGAAGTGAAGAACTGGACTACCGGCGAAGTCTGCTATCTTGATTTCAAGGCCAAGGGTTGGAAGGCATCCTCAGCGTTCCAGGTACAAGGTCGCGTGGTCGACGCTCAAGGAAAGACTCGATGGAGCATTGGCGGTCGATGGAACGACAAAATCTACGCTCGTCTTACTCCGGGTTACGAAGGGTCGGTGGAGAGCGAGGACGACAAGAGCAAGGCTATCCTCGTGTGGGAGTCCCACTACCGTCCTCCGCCTGGCGAGATTCCATTCAACATCACGCCGTTTGTGGTGACCCTGAATGATTTACCCGATCGCTTGAAGCCGATTGTTGCACCTACCGACTCTCGTCTGCGTCCTGATCAGCGCGCCATGGAAGAGGGCGAATACGACTTCGCAGCGACTGAGAAGAATAGAGTTGAAGAAGGACAGCGAGCTCGTCGGCGCATCCGTGAGGCCAAGGGCGAAGACTTCACGCCCAGATGGTTCAGCAAGGCCAAGCACCCGGTCACTGGCGAGGACTACTGGCTATTCAATCACGAATACTGGAAGATCCGAGATCAGGTTGCCGAGGGCCAGAGGTCTTGGTCGGAGGAGAGGCTCGAGGAGGTTTTTTGATTGGCGCCAAGAACGAATGATGACTTCAACATTGTAGGAGGGAAGAAGGGATGAAACAGGACCATATAAGAATTATAGTAGTTAGGAGTAGTTGTCTATACCCAAAGCCTGGTTTTCGGCTCGCATGGCACTTGCGCTCAGTCTCATATGGAAGCCGCATGACTACGTCACCGATGATGGTCTGGAGCTTGTAGAGCTCCATTCCTCCCAGCTACCTGGAACGCTCCAACGTCCTCAAGATGTTTTACAAATTACACATCGAATCGTGCCAATACAATGCCTCCTCTCGTCAAAAGGTTTCTTGTCACCGCAGCATCCGACGCTCTCATTCTCCACTCAACCAACCCAAAAGAGAGCAAGAACGCAGTAAAGATTGATTACAGAACGAATTGCATCGCGTCTACCACCTCCAGCAAATCTAGAGACGAAGGAGAAGGACTAGAGATCTATGGTCTTGTGGGGATCTTGGATCTGGCGGAGAGTTCGTATTTGATCTGCATTACGAAGAGGAAACAGGTCGCGAAGATTTGGGGAAAGGATGTTTTTGGGGTGGAGGATGTGGGTCTGATTCCTTTGCATCAAGGAAGAGAGGAGGTGGAGGGGGTTCTGGGGCCGCTGATAAAGCAGCAGAAGAGTAGAATACCGAACGTTGAAGAGGAGGACGAGGAGAGTGAGGAGGAAGTGGTAGGTGCAGGAGACGAGGGAGAGCCAGAGGATGAAGCTGCTGCATTGGAACCGCCCAAGGAGGGAGGAATGCTAAAGAAGAGCACGACTTTTGTGAGGGATGTGGTGCAGGATCGGGGGAAGTATGGACGTTTTGCTACGAGGTGGTTCTCGAGGAATGGGAGCCGGGAGGGGGTCAAGAGGCAGGAGGGAATGGCTTCCGGGGATAAAGCAGAAGGCTTGACGAAAGAGCAGACGAAGCAGACACAGCAAGCATTGCCGGAGAATGAAAAGCCGACGGAAGCCACTTCCGGGGAGGAAGAAGGAAATGGAGGACAGCACGAGACACCGGCTGCGGCGAAGCAACAACAGAGTGCGATCGAACACCTCACGCCCAGGATACTCAAAAGCGCGAGACTGTATTTCTCCAGTGGTGGGTTCTACTTCTCGTATGAGCATGACATTTCTGGGAGTCTGTCGCAGAGGAGCCACGGACATGGTTCTGTCACGCCGCTTTGGAAGCGATTCGATGAGCTGTTCTTTTGGAACCGACATCTCATGAAGCCTTTCATTGAGAGTGGGCAGGACTCGCTAGTGCTCCCGCTGATGCAGGGATTTGTTGGGCAGCGATCCTTCTCCATTGCGAGGACAGAAGGCGCGGAGAACGATGTGGTTGCGGAGGCTGTGCAAGATGCCGAGGGGGTTGTAAAGGTACAGGAGGAACAAGGAGAGAGCAAGAAGCACAAAGAGAAGGAGAGCCCTGCCCACAATTTCCTTCTCACGCTAGTTTCTCGGCGATCGATACGACGAGCAGGTCTCAGATATCTACGCCGCGGAGTAGACGACGATGGAGCTGTTGCGAATAGTGTCGAAACGGAACAGATACTTTCTTCGCGGGACTGGAGCGATTCGGTGAAGACTTTTAGTTTGCTGCAGGTCAGAGGAAGCATACCGCTCTTCTTCTCTCAGACTCCATACAGTTTCAAGCCAGTGCCTGTCATTTTCGGTAGCGAGGCTACTAACCAGACAGCCTTTCGGAAGCATTTCGAAGCTATCTCGAAGAGGTATGGACAGGTACAGGCTGCGTCTTTGATTGATCAGCACGGTACAGAAGTCAGCATTGGCGAGGCATACGAACGGCACGCGAAGAGACTGAATGAAGACGGCGGTATTGATGGCAGAGAAGAAGTCGGGTTCGAATGGTTTGATTTCCATGGCGCTTGCAAGGGAATGAGATTCGAGAACGTTCAGCTCTTGATGGACAAGTTGCAAGGGCAACTGGACTCATTCGGCTGGATCGTGAAGCAAAACGACAGGAATATACGAGAACAGACCGGTGTCTTGCGGACGAACTGTATGGATTGCTTGGATCGCACGAATGTGGTACAGTCTGCTGTCGCGGGCTGGGCATTACAGCAGCAGTTAGCTGAACTTGGAATCAACATCGACCTGAAATCAGACCCGAAGACGCAGTGGTTCAATACGCTGTGGGCAGACAACGGCGATGCGATCTCGAAACAGTATGCAGGCACTTCTGCCTTGAAAGGAGATTTCACTCGCACAAGGAAGAGGAATTGGACTGGAGCTCTATCAGATTTCTCGCTGACGCTCAATCGCTACTACAACAATATCTTCGGCGATTACTTCCTTCAGACAAACATCGACTACTTCCTCGGAAACGCGGGCCCGGCTATCTTTGACGACTTCGAAACGGATATGATGAGTCAGGATTACGCTCTTGATATGCGACACGTTCGCCAGAATGCGATTGATACATGTATCAAGATCGTGCTCGAAGATCCCCTGGAAGAACTGAAAGCTGGGTGGATTCTGTCCTGTCCCAGCCAAAGCAACACGCTCCGGTCTCTGCCATTTGAAGAATGTGTGCTACTTTTGACGGATAAGGCGATTTATTTCTGTCGATTCAATTGGGAGACGGAGAAGATTGGGAGTTTTGAACGGGTGGCTTTGCTTGATATCAAAGAGATGTTCCGGGGTGTTTACGTTACGAGCGCACTCGGTGGGACGCACTTGGATGAGAAGAAGAATGTGGGGTTCGTGGTGAAATATGAGATTCGGGGAGAGGGCATGGTGAGGACCAATACGCGAAGTTTAGGCGTTGCCCAAGGGATGGAAGAGAACAATGAGAACACGGAGAAAGACCAGGGCAAAGACAAGAAATCAAACCAGCAGAGAGACGAAACTCGAATTCTGGCATTCAAGGCGCTGCCGCCCAAAGCCGTTGCTGCCAAAGACGAGGATGAGGATCTTTTGAAGAACACGAACGAAGGAGGACTGGTCAAGCACATTTGTGATGAGATACAGAGTTGTTGGAGAAGAGCGTGGGAGCAGGACATGGGTTACCAACATATCGTCGTCGATCAGCCTCCAAGTGTGGAAGAGAGGGATGTTATTAGTGTGTCCGAGGCGAAGAGGAGCACAGGATATCTCGAGAGTCTCGGATATGGGTTGAAGAGGTTGGTTTGGAGCTGATGGGATGTCTGATGATGAGTTGCGACCGTATATGATGGATGTTCATATTGCATAGCGCTGCATGATTCTACGAAAGCGTACATGAAAGTTAGGGCGGGGGTGAAGGGAGTTGGAGGGTGTACGTTGCAATTTATAAAGGACTCAGCGAGGTCTCTCTTGCAGGCAACGGACTTTCAAGGGCCTGGCTCGCGTGGTCCATTCATACCCAACAATCAAACCATGTGTTGCTGCCTCTTCAAAGACTTCCGAACCGCTGATACGGGCGGCAATGTCGCGGCCTCGAGACAAATCTGTCTTGATTAGCGCGTGAGCCCGGAGGATGTTGAATGGAAAGCATCTCCATTCAGCGGTACTCGTTACACGATCGATTCCGCGCAACTTGAACGCGCTGCAGAAGAAATGCGTCGTTCCTCGGAAGAAGCAGCAGAAGAAAAGCTGGACCGGGCCATCATTTCCCATCGACTTTCAAGGCGAAAATAGCTACGAGAACATCCCTTGCCGTGATGTTGAAAGACTCTCTCTCTCTCTCTCTCTCTCTCAAGAAAGCATTGCGAGAGGAACGAGAAGCTTTTCGACCGTGATGAAGAAATTGAACGCTCTGACCTGCTACTGTAATCAAAATCGTGCCAGATCTCGTCGATCTCATTTTATTCGACGGAGACCTTTGTGGCCGCATTTCAGTGTTCTGGTCAGCACCTGTCGACCGTCAACGGAGGATAGTCAGGGGCCGCTGCACTAGCACACCCTTCACGAAGGGCCTGGGGGAGAATGCGAGTAAAATTTGAATAAGAAATTGTTCTTCTACGCGGGTACATGGGGGATTCTGACGACTCTGATTCACGACATGACGCGTGCTTATTTTGCGGCTGCGAAAGGAGGGCTTGCGGATGCATTGATGGAGAAGGAGAGAGGAGAGGAGGTGGTCGGAGGGCGTTGCTGGGGCTATGGCGGCGAGATTAGAGTTCCAGAGATTCAGAGGCACTCATGTGTCAGGGAAGGTGTTGGAGGGATAGACTGGTGGAGGCGTAGTACTTGTCGATGGGTGTTCGTGGGACAAGTCTTTCGATTCTAAAGCGAGGAATGCCATTTGTTGCATCTTACTCAGAATCCTGTCTCTTCATGCTACCGAGGAGCAATGTAAAGGAGCAAGCAAGCTCGGTAGTATATTTGGCGAAGTACAATGACCATCGCGCTTGTTACGCCGATGGCTTTGCCTCCAAATTGATGGCAATGACTTCTCACGCATGGGTCTGAGAACGTGCTGTGCAAGTGTAATATCCGATGTCCCTACAAGCGACGAGATGGGCCCTTTCGTATTCGGTAGGCTGAAATATATCGTAGTCGTTGTACACAGCAGGTGAAGTCGAGAGGAATGCCCACCGTGCTGAAAGTAAAGGATTCAACGATTCGACTGACAAGCGTTTAGGACTCCTTGGCTATGACACTCGTCGTCTCTTTAACGCTGCCCTTTTGGGTCCCAGTCTGCGCCGGCAATTCCAAGCCCCTGTCAATGAAGAATTGCTGCCCAACTGTGTTCGACCATTTCCCTCGGCAGTGTATGCCCGACTTGCCTCCACTCTTGTACACCACAACGGTATCGACAACTGACATATTGCGATCCACCGCTTTGCACATGTCGTAGATTGTCAAGGCCGCCGTCGAAGCAGCAGTCAGGGCTTCCATTTCTACACCAGTGGCGCCTGTACATTCCACATGCGCTGTAATAGCAACCATACCGTAGCGATTGTGACCACTCGCCAGGTAGCGATGAAACATTTTAGGCTTCATGAGTTGGATGTCCACGTCGACCTTAGAGATGGCGATTGGGTGACACAGTGGAATCAAGTCGCTGGTGCGCTTGGAAGCCATGATACCAGCAATACGAGCGACTCCCAACACGTCCCCCTTTTTGTTTCCGTTCTCCGATATGAGTTGACACGGCTCGTGTCTTGCAAATCGCACGTAGCTGACGGCGATTGCTGCTCGCTTGGTGTTTACTTTCGCACCAACATCTACCATATGGGCTTCACCCGAGGATTTAACATGTGTGAGTATTTCGCTTCTGGATCTTTCGTCCAGGTTTGCAGAAGCTTGTGCCAGCGGCTTGACCTTCGAAAGACTCTCTTCTACTTCGGTGTCGATTGTCTGCTCCAGAGTCTTTTCATCCTCGGTGCGAAAGCCCCACCCTCTGCTGGAAGTAGTCGACGAGGTCTGCGGAAGTTCTGAATTCTGGAGCTCCGTGGGTCGTGCTTTTGCAAAAGGATTCGGGCGACGTGGAATCGTCGATCCAGTGCGAGAGATATCTGTTGCTTCTGCCCTTGGTGTTCTAGCTGTTGCCGATTGCGGAGACGCTGGCTTGCGAAAAGCTGTAGATCGATCGGATGGTGTTGTTCCAGGGCGAAATCTGTCCGAGCTCACGTGGGAGGTCCTGGAACGCAGCAGCCCTCGCCGAAGCTCAAGCCGGCGATTCTGGGCTTGGGGTGAGTAGACATTGGGCGGCGTCGGAGCAGAGCCAGGTTCTCCTATTTCTGCTCCCTCGGGATGCTCTCGACTTCGCAGATGATAGTTTTTTGCCTCAAGTCTCGCGTACTCGCGCTTGAGTGATGGATCCTCCCTTGCCCTGAAAAGCCGGACTTTTGGTGTTAGTCTTCCGGCCTGCGATGACTGCTGCTCAATTGACATGATGCTCTCCGAACTTTCAGAGGACGCATCGGATTCTCCGCTTGTCCCTTTTTGCGCATTTCTCTTAATGTCAGGATCAGTGAATTTTGGCAAAGGCACGGCCGCAGACGAAGCGTCCGGCTGCCTGAAGGCCGCGGATAGCCCTCCCTTATCCCTGGTACCAGACTCGATTGCACTGCTCTGCGCCGGCTGCAGTGGAGCCACTGGTCCTGTTCGAGCTTCACGTGGGGAGCTGTATCTGCCCGGTGTAGACCGCTGGAATAGGCCACGGAGACTTTGAAAGCCGAAGGAAGATGTCGCCGATGGGGTTTCGGTCTCGTTGCTAAATTCAGCTTCCGGCTGCTGCTCCTTCTTTCTCTCGGCATCATGCCCATCAGTTGAGTCGTGCCCGTCAGTTGAGTAGAGTCGAGTCTGACAAGTGGTGACAATAGTTGGGTTGAGTAAGTGCAACGGAACTCCAGACCATGGCGATGCACGAATTTGGCGCTTCAACGGTAATTGCCGAGTTCTAGCACTCTTATTTCGCTCACCTGTGGATGGAACGTCAGCGTTGTACGTTCCGGCTTGGCTAGAAGAGTGCGAAGTTAGACGGCTTGGTGATCAAGCATCATAAAGACATCTTATCATCTTATCATGACATGCACAAAGAGCGCCTTTCCATGCATCTCGCCAGCTTTTGCCGAATTGAGAAAGCAGACCTACCCACCAATCAAAATCATCGGACGATTCTCCATGTTTTCCAACTCGCCCATGCCAGCATGCGCCGCTTTCTTGCGCTTGACTGCAGCGCCAATTACATCAAGAAGTTCTCGCTCTTTGCTGATCCAGCTGTCCTGGCTATCGAAGTGCAGACCATCTTCTCGCCCTTTCCTTCGATCAAGCTCGATTTGTCGTATCGCTTCAAATGCTGCCTCATTCATAGGCTGGCCATGGCTATCCTTCCGTAGGAGATCGCGGAGGCTGACCTCCGCATTGCCATGTAGACAAACTTTCAAATTGCCATCGGACGTAATTCGTAGACGATTGCAAGTACCACAGAAGTTGTGCGTCATGCTAGTGATGAAACCCACCCGTCCCAAGAAACCCGGCACCTGCCATGTTTTTGATGTGTCGTTCTTCGCATCCTTTAGTCGGGCGATTGTGGGATATCGTGTTCGAATAAGATCCAGCATCTCCGCATATGGAAGCATTTTCTTCTGCGACCACTTGTTTCCGCCAAACGGCATGTATTCGATAAAGCGCACCTCGATATCCTGATCTCGAGTCATTTCTACAAATGGCAAAATCTGGTGATCATTCAACCCGCGCATCGCCACACAGTTGATTTTGAGTTTAATTCCTGCACCCAGCCTGTTCATCTCTTGTACTCTGTTGATACTCTTCATGACAGCGTCGAAACCCTGGCGCCGGGTTAGGAGCACGAATTGATGGGGTTCCAGCGTGTCCAAGCTGATGTTGACGCCTGTCAAGCCGGCCTCGATCATAGCATCTAGTTTTCGATGCAAGGATATGCCATTTGTAGTCAAAGCAATCTCTTTCAACCCGTCTTTGCGCAGGCGGCCGAGCCCCTGCATCAGCGGGATAATATCCTTCCTGACGGTCGGCTCGCCACCAGTCAGGCGTATCTTGTTGACCCCCTGATTGACGAACAGCGCGCTCAAGTAGTGCACCTCTGCCGTCGTCAAGATCTCCTTGTTCGGCGACAGCTGGATGCCTTCTTCGGGCATGCAATACAGGCACCGTAGATTGCATCGTTCGGTCAGGGATATGCGAAGGTAGTCGTGCTGGCGGTTGAATGTGTCCGTGAGGAAGTCGGAGAAAGGTTTTGCGTTGCGGATGTTGGCCTTGAGATCCGGTTTGGACAAGTCTTCGGACGAATGTTGCGGCATGGAAGGCTCTGGGTTGTGGTATTCAACTGCAGCGGCCGTGGCTATCGCTCGGGCTGGCGGTTGCGATTGCGGCCATCTCGTCCTCCGCAACACTGTCGGCAGCGCTCGCGTCCTGTATACAGTTGCCATTGAGGCGTCGTGATTATGTAAAGTGAAGCAGAAACATCATGTAGTCGACATGGACAGTAGAAGACATGAGGTAGTAATGTACAGGACGAAGATTTGTTGAGGCTCTGCGTGGCCATGCGACCTGCGAGACGTCAAGTGTGGTCAGCAACTTGCCCACACGGCCCGAACCACCCCGTCACACTGACCTCACCTCCTTCGCTGTCAGCGCGCGGGTCAATGGACAGCGATTCGGTATACATGATCCCACCAACATGTCTGCTTCGGATCGTCAAGAGACGCCAAAGATCGCCGCTGTGTTTCTTGTAGTATTCGACCAAAAGGTAGGGTGCGTACAGGGCGTGATTTACGCCTGCACCACAGATGCTGACGCGTGCCAGCTACACCATTGCCTGGAAGCGTAGCCTGCCCGATCTCGATCTCGAAGGAGTCGAATATAAGAGTTTTCCGTCCGGCCTCCACGCTGTTAAAGAGGACTTGGTGTATTTCATTCACGCGCAGAATGCCGGAGTCAGCGCATTCGTACAGGGAGAGGCGGATGCAGGACACCGCAATGCGAACTTCGTAGCTGTCGGTGCATTAGTCCCACTCAGCTATGGGCAATTAGGAAGAAGCTGGGTACACGCAGAAGAGCTCAGGAGCTTGGCAAGAGACATTGTCAAGGATGGAGACAATAAGCAGCCATTAGAGCTGTTCTGGAAGAAACATGTGGTGGATGAGACATCGAAGAAGCCATCGATACCTTCAGAGTTAGGCGTTGAGGCTGGGGGCGGCCCAGGAGATAGAAAGAGAAGGCGGGCCCTCTCGGAGGCAACGTTAGCAGGTTTCAACGCAGAGCAACATTGGCCGGCGGCCCATCCCGCTCTCCATGTACCAGCGTTGCTGGATATCTGGGGCCCTCTGCTCTTCCCACTCTACCGAGCCGTACTCTCGCGAAAGCGAATTCTGCTTGTTAGCAGCCCCTCAGTACAGGCGAACGCAAATACCGTATACCTAGCGTCCGTACTATCGGGCATCCCGCGGTCTTTGGGCGAGAGCCTGCCTCCAGAAGCCGATGATCTCCACCGCGCTCTGCCTCTGTTCAGCGTCGGCATACACGATATCCCGAGCCTATCCAAGCGCAGCGATGACAGAACTGGTTGGCTTGCATGCACGACTGACGAAATTCTGGGAGAGAAGAAGGATTTGTACGACCTGCTCGCTGAATTACCAGGTTCTGCACCCACACCTCACAAGGTTTGGCCAAAACTTCGCACGTCAGACGGCAGGATACTCAGAGCTTCACAGCGTGACTTGCGTAGATGGACCCTCTTGCGCCGAGAACTGAGACGATTACGGAGGCAGACAATCGGTCTTTATACAGACATACCGATTGTAGAGCCTGCAACTGACAGCGACGAACGACCCCTGCTCAAGCGGAGTCGAACCAGTGCCGACCTTTACGATAACACTGGACTGCAAGAGCGTGACGAGTCAGAGGCGGTGGAAGCCTCTTCATGGAGCGCACTCGCGTACCGCGGCTTCATGTGGTGGGCCTCCGCAGGCGAAGCAAGTGCCTGGGAGAACGAGGAATCGAAAGCAGATGAGGAGTTACTCTTTGATCTACCTAACGTACATGACATGTTTCCCAACTCGTCACCTGGCGGCAATGGTACGGAGGCAGAGCGCGAAGCAGAATATGCGCGTGCAGCAGCTACATTACTAGTGGCTTACTTCCGCCGAATCACCGAAGAAGCGCTGAGGTCGATGGCGAGTATTGTCGAAGAAGCAGACGACAACACAGAAGAAGGCATTGAGGAAGATGAAATTGAGCTCAGCGGTGACGACGTTCGTGCCATGGGCCTGGATGCCTGGAGTGGCGAGGACAAAATCTTTGTCAAGGACATGATGAAGCTTTGGTTCGAGCGCGATGCTAATGTCACCGATCAAGGAGTGCGGCTATGCGGGGTACGGATATGCTAATATAGCGACGATATCGCGCTGGTGTCTTGTAATCTGGAAAATCAAAGAACTCGAAGTGAAGAAAGGGCATAGGAAAGCCATCACCCTTGCTCTCGGCCTCGTTGCGCCGCCTGCTCGGTTGAACAAACGGGACATTCAAATCTTCTCTCGACTTTGATTCTGGACTGGTCATCCTTCGACGGTCGGAACGAAGAATCATCGCTTCTGACCGTCATCAGCCGCTCCACTTTAGATTGTCATTGCTCAAATTTGCAACGAAGAGTCGTCAAAGCTTGCTGATTACTGATAGTTCTCCTGCACAATCGCTGCCTTTGCATCTCCGCTCCACAGAGGAGTTCCGGAATATTCTCTTGAGCAAATCAGGAAATCCTCGCAGCTGGCGTGCTGTCTTCGCGACCCTCGAATTCTTCATTCTCGCTGCTGCGCTTGCTATCATCAGCACGTGAATGCCAAGACCTCAGCGCGCGCCAGCACGGGCCTGACGACCTCGCTTGTAGGACCGGCTGCAGTTCCCGCCTTGGCGACCGAAAGCTCGCCGTTTGCTTGCGGCTCTCCCTCCTCCCCTATGCTTATACATTGTCCCTTCCGACACTCGTTTTGCACGCCCTCGCTTCATCGACGGCTTCGACGTCAACCCCCGTGCAATCTCTACGGCTCTGTGCGACAAACAAGCTGCAATGCAGGATCTCGTGTCAGTGCCAGACCTCCAGCTGCAGGACATAGCTGAGACCGGCAACGTCGCTGTTGTTTCCTTCGAGACCGGGCACCTCTTCAGTGTCATCAGACGTGACATATCGTGGAACACCAGCCAGGTTGAAATCTGGCTCGCCACCTACGCGCTTCAATTCCTTCGTGTCTGGTACCGTGCGGTATACGACAACCCCGTTCTGCGTCGTGAACTCTTGGGAGTGGCTTACACAGGCGGCCTCGGAAGCATATACAACCAAGTCAGGGACTTGTGCTACAAATACAAGGCACACATTCGCAAAGAGGAGGTCTTCAACAGCATCGTGGCGCCGACCGCAATCAAAATGACTGCTGACGCGGCGGTCTGCATCAATGGCGCCAGTTTTCAGGAGATCAGTTGGATCAGTGCTTTCCAAATGGACGACAAACCTGGATTGTGCATTGCCACGTCCCTGCTAGTGGCTGTCTTCAATGAACTCACATACCGTGGTAGCTCGAGCCTCTTCCTACCGCTGTTGGTTGAAGGCTCGGTTGTAAATCCGCAGGTCCACATTGTCGAGAACTGGGGCAAAGACAGTAGTCGCTGGCAGCCAAATGCACGCAAGAGAATGCGAAATGCGAGCCAGACAAGCTCAAGCATTATCAATGCGGACGGAGAAGCTGCTAATGGCAATGCGACTGGGGTTGTAGAGGACGAGCGCGTCGTCGAGCCGTAGATGCACCGAATATGGGTAGACGATCAACGCCGAGTACTCCCGGTTGCAGACGAAGAAGCCGGCGCAGAAAACGACACCGATGGAAAGGACTTGGTGGAGACAGTTGTCCAGCATAGTGATTCCAACAAGTACGATGGCATGCAAGACTACAATGGAGGCTGTGAAGGCCAACGAGAGACCGTGTAAGGCAACCGAGCGGACAAGAAATGATACACTGGTATGAACAGGGAATGAGAGAGCAGACGAACTGATTCAGCGGAAAGATGTCGCATCCTTGCAAGGAGACTGATCAAAGTGGCGCACTCTCTGATCCAGTTGTTCAATCTGTTTAGAGGAGGACCCTTGTTCCACAAGTCATGAAGATGGACGCGTCAGCTGTACATAGAAGTGCTTGTACCAATCAACGTAGTGAGGTTGCCAGAGTAACTTGACGATACAAGCTGTCCGCTTTTCATACACTCTACTATAGACTCATCCCAGACATGCTCTCACTGCAGCATACTGTTCAGATCCTCCCCAGTAACCTCCCCGACCTGCTTGATCCACCTCAAAGTCTCCCTTTCCACAGCCCCATCGTCGTCTTCCTGCAGTTCGCTGATGAAAGGCAACCATTCGGGAATGAACTGGCACCATTCAATGTTCAGCTTACCGGTCAGAGCTCTCTCGCACTTGACTGCAGCCAACTTGACTGCTGCATCTTCGTGCCGCATTAAGTCAGACGTCAAGAAGCTGTTGATAGTCTTGTGATGCTCTGGACTGTTAGCAGCAGCGGCCAACTCCGTAATGGCTGGAATGATGTGCTCATTCGGATCAAGGATCGACGCCTTCTTGAGAAGTTCCAGGAGCGGTTTCGCTATAGTATCAAAATGCGAAGGCGACTGCCAGAATCCATCCTGGTCGCTGGCGAAATTGGAAGACAAGGTTCGTACAACGAGAACAAGAAGTTCACGTTCCGCCTCTTTGATAGGCGACATAGTCTGAAGTAGACCCGCGGAATTGTCGAGTATAAAGCTGACATAGCTTGTCACAAGACTCTTGAGCTGTTCAAAGAAAGCAAACGCAAAACTGTAAAGGCTGGTCGCCTTGTAGATCAATCCTTGACGGTCTTTGCCAGAGCCTGTGAATGCCCACTCTCCGAGCCGCAGGAAGAAAGGTCTGAAGGTCGCATCATTGAGCTTCAGTACAGCGTCCATGGTAGTGTTGTTGATCGAGTCAAATATTGTATCGTCTCCACGGTACTTGCCGTCTGTATGAAGTCGCCTTCTCAGGTCGAAAGCCTCTGACAGAATAGAGAAGAGAAGCTGGGCATTTTTGGTGATCTCAGACTTCGTATGCTGCTTGATGACAGCGTGCAATGTATCCACGTGCAGCTGCACAGCAGAAACATCGAGAGTGACGATGTCTTTCCAGGTTCGATCAATTGCAGACAGGCAGTCCTGAACAGGCACTTGCTTTGCTGCGAGTTCGTTGAACTGCTTCGCGTTCTCCTCGTCTGCTTCACTTGCAAGTCGAAGTAGACGTTCAAGATATGGTCCGGAAAGCATCCACGGCACGTGATCCAACACCGCCATCGCCAAGCTGAAACACGCAGCAAGTAGATCATAGTCTGTCTCGTCGTCTCCAATTGTCGCTTCCAAGTATTGCAGTGCTCGATCCAGTGTTCTAGGCAGAATCGGGATGAATTCACCACCGAGGACCTCCACCATGCTAGCCAAGCAGAGTAGCGACATACGCCTTAATGAATGATCGTCATCCCCGAGAGCAGCATCGCTAGCAACTACTTGAGCGGTCTCTGCGACCTTAGCGCGATCAGTCTTTCCAAACTTCTCCGCGATGCGATCAATACACGTAATGGCGGCAAGGCGAGTAGCGGCCGGTTGACTTGGTATGACGAAGGCAGCACAGTTGGGTAGTACTTCCATGAAGATTTGCTGTAAGGCATTGTCGGCTCGCTTGGCGGTGTTAACTCGTTGTTCAAGCGACCAGAAGACCTGCTGGCGAATTACATCCGACCCAGTCTGCATAAGCTTTGCACTGGAGTCGATGAAGTCCTTGGTTGGCATGAGGCCCAGCAACGCGGTGAGAACTTCGCCTGCGTTATCGCTTAGAGAATCCACGTCCTTCAGCTGAAGATCTAGCTGTATGGTCCTCTCCAGGACTTCCGAGTATGCGATTCGAAGGCTCTCGGCCTCATCATCACCTTTCATCAATTCCTTGGCCAGGCTCTTACGGAACGTACGGCGTGAGAGGATGTCCGAGAGTCCTTCCAATAGCGTTGAAGTCGCTGTCGTCGCTTGCTTGGCGTTCTTGTCGCCGAACACGAGAATGACATCAGATAGTCCGCGCTTCGACTTGCGGGTATCGAATATTAGGTCGAGGTACTGTCGAACAGCGTGCAACTGCACGCTGACCGCAAACTCGTCCATTAAAGTAGAGACGAAGGGCGACACACTCGCTTCGTCTGGATATCTCTCGATCAGCATGGCCACAATCGCGAAGAGAGACTCTCGAGCTCCGAGCGTTTGTACGAGATGCTGGAAGAGATTGTGACGGCGATGCAATGGAATGTGCTCATATGCTGCCGTGAAGCTCAGCAAAAGATCCGCGGCTCCGCTGATCAATTCTTTGCCTCGTTTCTTGAGAGAGTCGGCCAAGGGAGGAATGATGCTAGCAACTGTCTGATCAGTGACATGTGCACTGTATTCGTCTCCTTGTTTCAGAATGGTGGAACTCATGAAAGTGAACAATGGCATTACGCTGTGCAAAACCAGGTCCGGAGCCCAAGATGCCAGGGCGGACATGAGTAGCAATGCCACCTGTCGCACCTGCGGATTCGAGGTTGTGCGCACGGTATCGACGATTAGGTCGGCCCTGATGACAGACCTGTCCACCTCGGTGTTGGAAGCAGCCTTCAACCCGCTGACGACAGAAAGTAGGCTGTTCACAAGCAGTTGTTGGAGGTACACCAGCTCCGATTCCATGAGCGCCTTGTAATGGTGGAGCTCGCTAAGGAGATGGAACAGCCCTTTGAGTAGTTGCGGATGCCTCTCGGCCTTTGATCCCTCGATCAGCTCAAGGACGATTGTGATCCGACGTATAGCAATATCAAGCTTCGATTTGTCCACGCTGCCAGGCTTGGAAGCCTCTGATACTCTGCTAGTCCGTTGCCGCTTAGCGGCGGAGGGGTGCTGCTCTTGAAGGTCTGCAACATTTGGCAGATTCTCAACGAGGTGCACTAAAACTTCTGTCGGCAATGAAATGCTTCGAAGCGTCTCCAAGGCATTGCTCTGCACATCCTCCGAAGTCTCCGGGTTCAAGAAAGCTTTGAGCATCCAGTGGACTGTTTCCGCTTGTGAAGTTACTTTCATGATTGGCCAGATATCGCGGATGCGATCGAATCCAAGCTTCGAATCCTGCTCGCTCCCCAATGTACCAGAGGACAATTCCCTGAGGAATTGAAGCTCGTCGGCGCTACGGTGAGTGACGCAGGCCACTAAAGCTGTCTTTAAAGCCAGCGTTGGCGAGTTTGCGAGCCCTTTCAACTCGGCTACGCGAGCTCGAATGTAAGGCAGGAGGATCTGCGATCTTCCAGGTCCTGCAGCTTTGCCAACCTTCCTCAACATGGACAAGAGTCTAAGTTTGAGAGTAAGGACGGGAGACACTACAGCATGAGACGCCAGGAATGAGTACAAAGCGGCGCGCAAGCCGCTCTTCAATTCTTTGCGCCCTGTCTTTGCAGTGGCGTTTATGGTGTCTGGGAGCGCATGTAAGATGTACTCTCCATCGATAACGCAGTCCTCAAGGAGTGGCAGCAATCCATCGGACACAATCTTCTGAGCGTCGCTTGGTGCAAGCCATGCGACCTGTGAAGTCTCCTTTCCGTATATGTCGGCTTTACCCCAAACAGAGAGCTCAGAAGCTTTGGTCTTGGCATAGAGACTCCCCAGTACTCGGCAAGTCAATGCTGAAGCGGAACGTATGGACTTGATGGGATCGGAGAGGCCAGCGATCACGTATGGCAGCAAGGCTTGCATGTCACACAAATGCTCCTTTTCCATGTGCTGCAGCAATTCAACAGTAATCTGAAGAGCTTTCAAACGCGCAGACAGCGGTACGTCGCTTGTCCATATGCGGGCAAAGAAGGTGAAGACGCTTGGTTGTTTCGTAGATGCAGTGCGTTCCAAAGATGGAATGTTCAGAAGTGCTGAAAGCTCTTTTTCGGAAGGAAGGGCCTTCTGAAACGTGTTGCGGTATTCCTCGAAGAGACTTTGGTTGGAAGTATCAAGGAACGAGGCATGCTTGCTTGGAAGTTCCGGCAAGTCTTCCAGGTCGATTGGTGTACGTGTGCTCTCATCTTCAACAGGTTTGTGGTCAATCTCCATGGGATCCTCCTCCTCCTCTGCTTCGTCGTCTCGCAGCAAGAGGGGTAGATCCGCGTCGAGGCGACTTAGATCCACATTTGCCTTTCGAGCCGCGGCTTGCATTGAGGCGGCATCTTTCGGGGCAAGCGACTTCAGAGTTGTGGCTAATTCTCGTCGCCTGTCATCTTCTCCGTCACACTTTTCAGCTGCTTGTAGAATGCCATACATGACGGCCAATCGGTGCTCCTGTGTCAGCGCGGCGAAAGGAAGACCTTGGAGGAACGCAGAAGCGAACGGGTTTGGCTTTCGTTTGAGGGTTTCGACAGCCCCAAGCGAAGTTCCGACAAGTAATTTTTCCACGCGACATTTGCCTCCTATGCGAAGGATAGTGTCCAAACTTTGTGGCTGCTGTAGGATTGCACGAATTGTAGAGCTGGGAAGCCCGAGGTCTTTCTCCTCCGCAAGCACAGCTAGACAGGTCATGCCTTCGTCAACAGTCTGGTCGTTCCAGCTGCCCGCCACCGCTTCCATGAGCGCATTGAGCACCTTATCGCTGAGCGACGCTTTAGTCGCAAGTATGACGATAACCATGCACGATCCCAAATAAAGCTCTGGCGCTCCCTTGATGCTCAGAGCGTTTTGCAGTACCGGAAGCACCTTCAGCAGCAGATCTTCCTCTTTCTGTTTTCGGATCGTCTCTCGTCCAGATCGTGTCGCATCTACCATACCATTGACGGCTTGGGCTGTGATACTTGCCCAGAATCCCAGTAGAGGTGCTGATTGGTTTCCCGCCCTCGCCACGCCCAAGACAATCTTGCTGAACGCCGTGAAGAAAGCCGGGTGATTGCTTGCGGCCGCGACCACCGCATGTCTTGGCGGACTCTGCAATGATGACACATACGGATGCAGGAATCTGAAATTTACCGGCAGCTGTTCCGGTAGTATCGACAACAAGGTTGGAAAAATGTGCGTTGAGTGGTAGGGCAGAAAGGTGAACAAGACAGCCTCTGTATTGCGCTCATGAACACTGAATCTTCGCACTAGCCACTCTGCAGCCTTGATCGCGGGTTTCAATAGCAAGCGCCCTCCCAGCAATCCCAGAAAACTTTCGATCACCCTGTCCAGCTCCTCATTTTCTTTCGCCGTCATCTGTGTTCGGTCCTCGCTCTTGCTCTGCTCGCTGAAGAGGTTCCGCGCGAAAGGAACGAAACGAGAGTCGAGATGGCATAAGTCTTCAAAGCCTTCGAGACTAATTTGGTATATCGTTTCGAAGGTCTGGGTCGCTGCATCTCGTGGCTCGAAGAGGAGTGATTTGCTGTGTCTAGCTTTTTGCGCCTTCAAGTCCAACTGGTGAGTGCTGTTGGCGGCAATAGCAGCCAGCTGCTGCTGGAGGGCGGTCGCCATGATGTCGTGATGCTCGTTTGCCAACAGCAGAAATCGCGGCAGGGTGGCACCAGCTCACATGTCCAGTGTTAGGCAAAGAAGTCTTTTGACCACGAGACGAACTTCGTTAACTTTTTAGGGTTGAAGCTAGGTAGAAATCTTGGCATCGGACCGGTCCGTTGATGGAGCCACGAGCCGATCTCCGAGCACTACATCTTGTGAACTGCTCGCATTCTCTACCACAACAGATACGTATCCAAAGCTCTCTTAACACAGGAATCAGGAATCTCACACCTTGAAAAGCCGATTGATGCAAGCGGTACATGGAGCAGGCTTCGGTGCCCAGATTCGGTAGCTTCAAGCCACGGTCTAGTTTGAATTCGACGACATCCAAGGATAAACCGTCACCCGAGAGCAACAAATGTCGGGACCTTGACGGGAAACACCGATCTCGACATCAAGACAAGAGGCGTAAGAATCGCTCCACGGACAGGACTCGCCACCGCAATAACAGCCGCGACAGGAGCCAAGTGATCGAGTCTGCGATTGCACCTGATGAATTCGAGGAGTCGGATCTGTTTATTATCGACCGCCGCGGAGATGCCAAAAATGTCGAATTTGGCAGTCTTCATCGCTACAGTATCCCAGGATATCGTCGAGCTGGATATGGTAATATCATAGGCGTGGAAACTTCTACCAAAATCGACCGCGAGCGGAGCAATGACAAGGAACTTACTATCACAAAGCAAGCCGCTCCGAGGGAGAAGCGACACACGCGTTTGCTTTCGTCGAAGTATGGACGAGCTTCCGAACATCGACTCCGCCTCGTAATGCCAGGCTCACAACAACTTGCAGATCATGATGCTGAGAGCGATTACATTGAAGTGCGGCCTACGAGAAAGCGTAAACGTGACTCTAATTCTCCCGAAGTGAGCGATACTACTCCAGTAGACTACAGATCGATCGAAGGGAAAGCCAAAGTGCCTGATCGGCCGGCGGATGATGATCTGGCATTTGCTTCAGACTCAAGCGAGGGCGAAGAAGATCTCGACCTAAAGGCTCGTCAAGAGAATTCTGTTCTTTCCAAAAGGGCCATGGGGAACTCGGCGGATCTGGACGCATGGCTTGCTCTTGTGGAGCACCAAAAGAAGCTCGTCCGGCCAGGCGTCGAAATCTCCTCCTTATCAGTTTCAGAGCGACGAGCTGTAGCAGACATGCGGCTTTCCGTGTTACACGAAGCTGCCAGTCACATTACAAAAGGAAGATTTGGCCGCGACCGTCTATTACTCGCTCTTATTGATGAGGGTTCGCTCATTTGGGATCATAAGAAGGTGCATTCGAGCTGGATAGAAGCTTTGACGGAATGCAGCTCAAGCTCTTTGCTCTGGAAGAGGTATCTGAACTACATTCAATGCAGCAACCTCTTATTCTGTTTCGAGAAATGCAGGGACGCGTACGTAGAATGCCTTGCCATACTCCGGGAAGCTCGAGACCAAGCTCCTCCCAGCGAACGAACATCCATCTGTAAGGTCCAGATTTATGTTTTGCTACGCTTGACAACATTTATTCGAGAGGCCGGCTACGACGAACTGGCTGTTGCAATTTGGCAGGCGACATTGGAAATTCAATTCTTCACGCCAAGCCGCTTACAGGCCGCAAGCATCGAGGAAATTCTCGCCGCATTTGAGGACTTCTGGGAGAATGAAACCCCTAGAATCGGAGAGCACCAGGCTGAAGGCTGGTTTCGACATGTTGAGAGTGGCGCCCGTCACAAGCGATCTCCGGTCACGTATGACGCGCCGTTCTTGAACCCAGCGCAACCTATACCTGGCTTTCTCGAGCAGGAGTTGAAGCTACATGGCTTCATGATACCGTCCACCATGGACGATGAAGGTGCCACCGTCGATCCTTTTCGATGCGTCATGTTCTCAGACCTCAAAGAAATTCTGGGCGCCTTGTGCATGGATCTCCCGAAACGCGGGTTACTTGACGCCTTTTTGACATTTGCTGGCCTGCCACCGGTTACCAATGATGTAAACAATGCTGACAGCATCCTCGGAGAGCAGCTACAAGCCCCCACAGTCTGCTCCGTCGGAGAAGCATTGGGTCGAAAGCGCTTGCGCGCAGACACGATGCAAGTAGCATCACGTGTTGAGACAATTGACACTCTCTTCCACGACGGTCTCGGCACTTTTCGCGAAGGTTCGGACAATGAGATTGGGCACGAGATCTGTCGACTTGTGGACCGGTTGCTAGAAAGATTTGTCTCCGCGCAGCCGAGTGATGATGCTCTCGCGGAGTATTTTCTTGCTTTCAAGCAGGAGATCTTCCCTGAGGAAGCTTCAAAGTCTGCCAAACGACTTTTGAAAGCGCGTTCCTCTAGTCTACGGCTCTATAATGCATACGCTCTCATCGAATACCCCAAATCTCATTCTAAAGCGCAAGACGTCTGGTCGACTGCCTTGAGCATGCGGCATCGGCTCGACTCTAACGCGGAAGCAGACGTCATCTTCTTGTGGCATAGTCGCCTACTCTCATCAATTAGAGAGCGGGACTTGCATTCCGCGCGCAAAAATGTTCTAGCGATAGAGATCACATCTCTATCAGATGCAAGAATTCTCATAGAGGGCACGGCCAGCTACGAGGCTGGCGGTCGTCTCTTGAGAGTAAGACGACAGCTGGAAGAAGGATTCGACCGCATGCTGTTGGCACAGAGGTCCTCGCATGCATCCATGTATGCCGACTGTCTAGCCTGGTTATCGTATTTCAGCATATCGAATGACAACGGAGATCTTTACGCTGCTCTCAAGACATATACCAAGCACGTTAGTCGCATGGCGAAAGACGGCCAGACCACAGCTCTCGAACTGCTGCTGCAGAGCAAGGCAAGTATGATCAAGACACACATCGACCAAAAGCGGCCGTTCAAACCTGCGGCTCTGAAGCAGGAATTAGAGAGCGACTTGAAGTCATTCCCAAGCAACAGCATTCTTCTCGACCTTTACGCACAGCTTGCATCTCAGGATCGACTCCGTACCCTTGTGCAAGAACAACAAGCGCTTGACTATTCGAATATGGACGTCGTGCAATGGTCACATCGAATATGCCACGAATTGCGGCGCCTGGGCACCTCTGCGTCCGGCTCGACTCCAAATACGGTCCGTTGCCTCTTCACGAAAGCTCTTCTTGGTACAGACAGCAAGGTTAAGCACTCTCCTTTCCTCTGGCTTGCATGGCTACGCGTAGAGCACCAGAGTAAGGAACCGAATGCTTCGCGTCGGACGAAACAAGTCTTCCTCGATGGCTTGCGGCATTTGCCATGGCACAAGGCTTGGGCAGTCGTGGGCATGAATCTTCTTTCGGAAGACGGTGGGTTGTCAGAAGGGGAGATTAAGCAGGTCTACGAGACGATGGTAGAAAGGGGTTTGAGAATGCGTGTGGACATCGAGGAGTTCATTCACCATTAAGTCGAGCAGGTCATTCAGCAATGAATCATTCAAGAGGCGCTCCCCGACGTTTGGCTTCGATTAGGGGCACAAAGTACACATTTCTGATTTTACATTTTCCCCCGACCTTATCCGGTTTGAATATCTTGCCAGCAAGGATGGCGCTTGGAGGAGAGGTAGTAACGAGGGGAGCAAAGCTCATTCCGCACCCGTGCACCAAATGATCATTTGAGGCTTTCGCTTGCTCTGCAAGGATATCGCCGTATGTGAGAAGGAGAACCGATGTGTTGGCACCATACACCAGCTCGAAACTCATGATTGGCGTCAATCCAAACATGTCAGCCGCCGGCTGGAATCGCTTGAGCCCTTCAACGGCCCTGCTACCAGCGTCATCGTCGTCGACATCGCAGCAACCCAGCTGCAATGTCACACGTTGAAGGAGCGTGATGCCGTTTCCAAATTGCGAAAAACACCCGCGAAGCTTGATACACATGTCTCGGCCTCGAGTACATGGACGCAGCCGAGATGAATGACAGACCCGTTTTGCCCGACCGACATCGGCAAGGCTTCGCTTCGAATTTGTTTGCATGTGACGAGCAGCGCTGTAAGGTGACGTGTGCTACATACTGAACATGTAACTCAGAGCACTTGTTCCTGTAGCGACCCCGGGATCCATGGAGACATCCTCCCAGATATGGCTTCGCAGCTCGATTGCAAGATTGTTGAAGGGCGACTTCTCCATGGCTGAGATCCGTCTTCTTTGCTGTCGAGTTCCGTTCTGCCGGAAGCAGCGGCTGCGACGGTAGGGATGTACTCCACAGTTGCACATGTAGAGCTACAGTTTCGGGCCCGAAAGATGGTTTCTGTGCCCGACGGTCCAATTGTCGTATTGATTCTGCTCACCGCAGCTGGGTGATTATTTAAAAGTGCTCTTCCAATCTGAGCTTTCGTCAATCCAATGATGAGGATCCCACCCTTCATCACAATCGCCAAATCAACCACCTACTTAAAGCATCCACCTCAAGAACACGCCGAGGAGGAACATGCATCAAGCCCAGATCACCAGTTGGGGAAACCCACCGACCTACATCGAAGTCCCGGATCTTCCACCACCAAACTTAGAAGAAGTCCGCATCAAGGTCGAAGCTGTCGGTATCCATCGTGTCGTTCGCTCCCGAGCATCAGGGCAACACTACTCCTCCGGAGAACTTCCACATATTCCGGGCATTGATGGCGTCGGAACCACAGACTCTGGTCAGAAAGTATACTTCATGACAATGGGGAAAGGAGTACTGTCAGAATTCATCAACATGCCCAAACACTCCGTATTCCCATTACCAGAGGATTCGGACCCAGTGAAGATAGCCGCCGCGATCAATCCGGCCATGTCCAGTTGGATGGCCTTCAAAGGCAGAACCACGAATCTCCCAGAGGACTTCACCTGCCTGATCCTCGGAGCCACTTCCGCATCTGGAAGAGTCGCCATCGCATTAGCACGAACTCTCGGGGCGAAGAAAGTCATCGGAGCTGCCAGGAACAAAACAACTCTGGACACCCTGGGACTCGACGAATCCATAATCATTCAAGAAGAAGTGGAACAGACCGACTTCAGCAATCTCGACGACGTAGACGTCGTATTGGACTACGTCTATGGCCCGCTAGTGCTCCACCTCCTCAAGTCCATGAACACGGCAAAATCAGTGCAATACGTCCACATCGGAGCGTTGTCTATTCCGGAGATCACCATTCCCGGGCAAGTCTTACGAGCAAAGGATGTCACGATCCGGGGCTCAGGTCCGGGATCTTGGAGCATAAAGGAATTTGCAAAGACTGTTCCACAGCTTCTGGATGCTGTGCGAGATATGCCTTCCCAGCCTGTGAAGACGGCGAAGTTTGCAGACGTCGAAAAGGCCTGGGAGTATGACGGACCGGAGAGATTGGTTCTGTGCCGTGAGCTGTAGTCCTCCTGGAGAAAGACACTTCACCGGCTATGGAGACTGTAGAGTAGTTAGGATGTCTCTGAAATGATACACAGCCTGCAATATCATCCGTGAGGTGGCGATTTCACCACCTCGCGAATGGCCTTTTCTTCGACGGGCTTCAAGTCTTCTGGCTTCGCAGAACCATCGGCGACAGCGTAGCGTTTCGAAACGACATCTACTGGTCGCAGAAGTGACCCGCTATGCTTTGCACTAAAGGGTGGGTTGCATGGAGAGGGCATCGTTCTGTTGTGGCGGTTTGGGAGGGGGGAACAACAGTTGCAGGATCACCTTGATGGCTATACAAGCAGAAAGTGTCTCCCATCGACGCCGCGCAGCAACCAGCACTTGTACAATTCCGGTCCACGACATCGATTGAATAGTTACGTATCGCTACGGGCCTTTGCAAGTCTCTGGCTTGGTTGTGCGAAATTTTGTTCCTGTAGTAGTGCCAGAGGATCTAATACAACTACCTATCCAGCCGTTCGCTCTGTGGCTTCTACCTCCGCGCATCAGTGCGTCCCATGCAGGGAGAAAACCGATGAAAGAAGGTCGAGTGAGGGAAGAATGGAGACCGTTGACGAGGAGACGTGACTCCAGAGATCACCAAAGAGCGTCTCTGGGACGTGCTGGATGGGCACACAATGAGGTACAATGTCTTCCCACAGCGGATAGGAAATGATTTGTTGTTGTGAAGTTGGAAAGAGAAGCAACGAGAGTTGAGAGAGTGTTTCGAAGCGAAGCTGGCACTAGTGTGCTAGCGCAGGGCGGGAAGAGCCGAGCCGAGAGCTCATCCGAGAGACGCGAGTTCATCGCGGCCTGGCAAGCGAGCATCTGGACGTCAAGACCACCAACTCCATCAACACGTCGTCCTTCTCTTCCAAGCCACCTCCAACTTCACCTACAGCACAAACAGCACAAACGGAGTCGCCAAGATGTTCAGAAACAACTATGACAACGACTCGGTCACATTGTGAGCAGCAGCACATCCATCAGCCCTGTCAATCTGTCTCCAGCTAACACATCAAACAGCTCTCCGCAAGGCCGCATCTTCCAAGTCGAATACGCACAAGAAGCTGTCAAGCAAGGTTCCGTCGTCGTTGGCATCGTCAGCAAGACACATGCGGTCCTCGCAGCCCTGAAGGTACCCTCTATCACTCGATTCTCATCCTACCAAACGAAAGCATGTATTGACAACCCATGTAGCGAAATGCAGAAGAGCTCTCCTCCTACCAACGCAAAATCATCCCCATCGACACTCACTACGGCGTCGCCCTCGCGGGCCTCGCGTCCGATGCCCGCGTCCTCTCCAACTTCATGAAACAGCAATCGCTCGCATCCCGCCTCACCTACGACCGACCCATCTTGCTCTCCGAAATCACCTCGCGCATCGGCGACCGCGCCCAGACAAACACTCAACAGTACGGCAAGCGACCTTACGGCGTAGGTCTGCTCATCGCTGGCGTAGACGCAAAGGGCCCACATCTCTTTGAATTCCAGCCCAGCGGTGTGACGCAAGAGATGGTAGCGTGCGGGATCGGCGCGCGGTCACAGATGGCGCGAACATACCTGGAGCGGAATCTGGAGGGCTTCGAGAGTTCGGATCGGGAGGAGTTGATTAAGCATGCGCTGAGGGCGCTGAAGGATAGTTTGAGCCAGGATAAGGAGTTGACGGTGGATAACACCAGCTTAGGGGTGAGTGGTGTGGATGAGAACTTCAAGCTATACGAGGGACAGGAGATTGCAAGCTGGTTGGAGACGACATTCGAGAACAAGCCGGAAGGCACAGAGAGCATGGAAGTGGACTCGTAGGGCATGATGAGATGGACCTGCAAGATGTGAGTGCATGTCGAGGGCTTTCCAAAAGAAGCGAGAGACCGCGCCGGGCATGTACATTGAATTCGGGCATCGAAACAGACGACACCGAGACGGATAAGTGCACGGTAGCACCGTCCGCCATCCGTTCGATCGCGCCCTCGACAAGATCGTGTTGCTGCTAGTTCGTAGCACGAGTGGCCAAAAACATGTAACAATATACGACCAATGACGCAAGCGTATTGACTCCAACTTACAGGGAGTCTCTTCTCAGCACTCTCCTTTGCCAATTCTATCAGCTGATTCACATTCCCTCTCTGCTGTGGCATTTTCTGTGGATTGAGTGTCAGTGTACGGAAGGTGAAGACGAGCTTCGTTGAAAGGATATGCAGGTGCGGATAGCCTGGAGGGCACACCAGCCGAAAGCTCTGAAGGTGGTTGGTTCTAACTAAGTCTAGTGCAGAGGTTCGTGAGTTCAAATTTGCATGACATCGTTACTCGTCAATACTGTTGCCTTCAATGTTCTCGTCGCTTCGTTCTTGACCTGTCCCAACACCTAGTATCGTAGCCACAATGCAACATCGCGCTCCTCATGTGTCCATGACCAATGGAATGTTGTCCTTGATGCGCGCACAAGACCTCACCTGATCCGTGAGGAATGACTTCTCAAGCTCGACTCGACGACCGACTTCTGCGGCCCTGCTTGCTCAATCGTCGCCTACCGTCTGGGCCAACTGATGTTATCCGCCGTCGACCTCGCCTGCCTTCGTCATCCTCGGAGACCCTTGCAGGTACTCTTACTTCCACCTCCGTCCTGCTCCCGGCGGTGGATGGAGCGTCATCGGTTGCCAGTCTTGTGAAGGACTTCCTTGCCAGCGGACTGCGACCTGTTCGTAGCGCACTGCTTTGCTCACCATGGTGGAACCGAGTCGGAGGTCTGAGAGGGGGCTCTGGTGCTGCAAGGTGATTCATCGTGGTTTCGTCTCGCTGCTGATCAGTTGGGTGGGTGGGTTGACGGACAGATGGGGGGCGTGGCTGCGCAGTTTCACGTCGGGATCCTCTGCCTAGTACAGTTGGATCACGGCTGGGCACGCTGAAGTGCATGTCGACCGAGGATACGGAGCGGTCGTCGCGCTCTGACTCCGCGGACTCCCGGCGACTTGAAGATGGTCTGAAGCCCAAGTCGAAGCCAGGTGCTACGTGCGCTTGCTGCTGATGTACCGCTGGCTCATATCTAGCACCGTCGTTGACGACTTGGCCTCGTGACGTGCCATGGTATGCATCCATGCCCACGAAGCTTTCCACCCTCCTGGGTGTGGGTATGGAATGATCGGAGGTGAGGAAAGACTCCGCACTGTCTCTTCGGGAGCCTGCGTTGTAAATGGCCATCTCGACATCTCCATACCCTCGAGGCGCCATGTTGGCACGCAGAGCGCCGGAGTCGTTGCCTTGTTGATAGTACCCTGGTGCAACCTCCTCTGCTGCCGCGAAGCGACCTTCTAGTCGGCTTGAAGGCTGCAGCGGTGTACGGACGGACTTCTTCCTGCCCAGCTGGTCCACGGCTGGCATGAAGGTCTCCGGTAACACGTTGAGTACATCGCCCTTGGCTTCGGCTTCGGCCACTGCTTGCTCAGGAGATGTCGTGGCATCCGCTTTGCTTGCATCGGCTCGTGGTCCACCCCAGGTTCTCTGGCCGCACGTAAAGATTCCATGCACCATGTATAACCAATTCATGAACGGGTTGACGACAAACATGATGGGGTAGAGAGTGATCTTCCAACGTCCAAGAATCCCGCCGAAGTACAGCATTAGAACCCAGTTGAGCCCGAGAGATACCGCAATGAAGCCGACAGGGAGGTTCTTGATCTTCTGAGACGTAGAGACAATAGAGATGACCATAATGAAGAAGAGCAAGGCCGTAGTCCGAATGGAGTTCTGCATGAGTCGCATGATGAGCAGGAGTGGGTATCGCCACCACAATCGGGCGTCTGTAAGCATACAGACTTCATTTGTGATGTAGCCCAGAAACCAGCGCCGTCGCTGCTTGAGTAGGCTCTTCCACGTCTGCACGGCCTCGGTCTTACAAAAAGCACTTGTGCACATTCCAATCTGGTATCGTTTCTGTGCTCCAATCATGAAGAGGTGGGTAAGCCATCGGTCTTCCCCTAGATGGCACTTTCCGTAGTCGAACATATCTTCGCAAGTCTCGGCCTTGGCCGCGAAGTAGTATTTGGCCATATTCCCAAAGGCAGAGAAGCGCAACATGGTGAGCGCACCGGGCAAGCAAGTAACGGCGCCGCATGCAGATTCCACAGTCCGTTCAAAGAGTTGGCCATGGATATACTCCATGTCTTGCAAGACGGTGATAAGAGAATTCTTCATGGTGGTTGATGTGATCACGCCGGTCATGGCAAGAACGTCGTGCTTGCTCCCGGGTTTGAGCTCCATATCGTACATGAAGTTTTTGATGCAGTTCTTGTCCAGGATGCAATCTGAGTCAATGAAGAGGAGGAAAAGGTCATCGTTACGGCGCAGATATTCCGCATATACTTTGTCGATGAGGCGAAAGGTGTGCTTCTGACACTTGCGCTTGCCGCCGTGTGGGAATCGGGAGACCGTGATCCGGCAGTCCTCGTAGGCGATATCGATGCTTTTCGGATACGCTTCTAGAGTCACCGGCACGCCGAGCTTTCCGATGGTGCTCAGAAACAATTCGTTCTCTTCGCCGCCGTCGAATGAGAGGAATATGTGGAGGCATGCAGCCGGATAATCGCAATGCACGATGGACTCGACCGTTCGTATCAGAATATCCGGCTCCTCGTTGTAACAAGGCATGATGATGACAACCTTTGGAGCCGAGTACTCGTCCAGTGCTTTCTTGACGAGCGTACCCCTGCCCACATTGCGCGTCACCAATTGGTACACGCAAAGAAGCCAAGGCACGATCAGGAGGCCAGCGAAAGTGTACTGTAGGGATGGTAAGCCACTGAGTACCCGAGTAGTAGAAGGTACGTTCCAGCACTTACAAAGGCGAACCACTGAAGGACATCGACCACCTGTTGTGGAAAGTACTGCGCCACTTGGGATGGCAGTGGGAGAGTGACCACCATGATGGGAAGGAAGATGCAGCGCAAGAGCGTGAACCAGACAATGTTCAGTACGCAGAGTATCCGGACACTCCATTTCTGTTCACCGTCCGCTTTGCGGAACACTTGGACGAAGCAGTATTGAAAGGCGACCAGGAAGAGGATCCACTCGAGAAATGCTGCTAGCATGATGGGTGCAATGATAGCGACATAGACGATGTCGGCCACGGGCCAGGGCGCAATGATAGACGGGACTCCATTATCGGCATGTCGAATCCAGAGCATGTCGAGGCGCGGAGGATGTGTGGAGTGTGCCGTATCGCCGTCGTTTGCATGAGAGATATCGAGGCTCGAGGGAGTCCGAGTGAATTTTCCCGTTCGGCGGCAGTGTCGATCTGTGCGACGTCAAAAAATTAAAAAAAAAACCTCTCGAGGACCGGGACCGTGGTGATGGCGTTGGCCTTTGTTACGCACAAGCAAGCCCGACAGCCAGCCGCGTCGACGGCGATGTGGAGCAGGTGGTACAGAGCCAGGCAGCATGCACGCGCGACTTCCCACCGTGATGAACCGCCTCGTGATATCGCAATGTAGATGCCTCGTCTCCACTGTCGCAGGGGTCGAAGAGCGGATCGTTCACGTCGTCGAGCGATGGATGATGCACCGCCCTTTGCACCCAGAACCTGCCCGCCTGTGCAAAGCTCCTTGGGACGTGGATGCAACGATACTGCACTAGTCGGTATCATGCTCGCCTGAGCGACGGTCACGCGACGACGAGTCTCCATCTTGCCAAACAAAATATGTTCTTGTAAGGTACTTCACATCTTGTGAAAGTCGACGGGACGGGACCGACGTCGACACTAGCGCGACTTAGTAAGCCCCTCGCGCTGCAGGAACGAACGGGGAAGCATGGATGCAGTCACGGGACCTTCTATTTCAGGTAGGGCATCTTCCGACATCCGGGCCTCCAAGAGCTGAAAGACATCAAAGGTGTTAACGATGCATAAGGTAGGTGGCGTTTCATTAGATGGGCATATACTCGGGACCACGTCCGTCTCCCGGCACCCGCAGAGGTCTCCGACTTCGAACATGCTCATATCCCCCCCTTCCCCCGAAGCATTCTTCTCCTCCCTCTTCTCCCTCCCCCCCCCGCTCAAAAGTCCCTCCCCGGCCGTGCGACAGTCGAGCTCGAGAAGCGTTTCATGAAATCGAGAAGGGAAGCAGCGCAACGCCACGCTAAAAGACCAGCTTTTTGTCTCTGCCCTCCGCTCTCAAGCCATACCAAGTATCATATTCATATCCTGCCAATGTGCCCCCCTCCCACCCGCAATCCAACCCATACTCCTCTGCCGCATTCGAGCCGCGCTCTCAAGCGCCGCGAAACGCCCTATCCTGGAGTATAACAAAATAAATGTCGTCGAAGAGATTCGCCCCCAGAGCGTCGAGATAGATGGTGGCATATGTCACTGGGGTTGCCGATCCCTACGCGCTATAATATGCCCGAGTCTTTCAATGCATTTTGGAGAATCGTTTCTTTGACTGCGGCAAAGACCAGCCGAATGTTGGACGTGTCCGTGGCTTGAGTGAGGCTATGAGGCTGTTAGCAAGGTCGCGTGTGGAGCAAGGAGGGACGTGGGTCATACTGAGGGTATAAGTTCAGGTGCGCTCGATTGACCTGGTTGAACCGCCACAAGAGATACTTCGCCGCGCGATTCACATCATTGCCGCCCGAGTAGTCCGGGAAGTAGTTCCCTAGCGGCGACTTCGCGAGTTTCGCCCGGAAAAGATCCACTTTGTTGAGGAAGAGGATAATCGAAGTTCGCATGAACCACCGAGAGTTCACCACCGAATCGAAGAGGACGAGCGACTCCATCATGCGATTCTGCTCATGTTAGTTCAGCTCAAGTGTTTTCCTGGCTGCGGCAACTCACTTGACTACTCTCCTCCAGAAGAACCTGGTCGTACTCGCTAAGCGCGACGCAGAATATTATTGAAGTCACGTTCTCAAAGCAGTGGATCCACTTCTTCCTCTCGCTCCTTTGGCCCCCGACGTCAAACATATGGATACTCAATTGACCCATTTGGAATCGCGTCTCGTAGATACCAGTCGTTTTGGTTCGGGCTCGCAGCACGTCTGCCTCCGTGGGGATATAATCGGTTGCCGCTATTCTCGCGACCTCATCAAAGAAGCTGATCACACGGTTAGCTACACACTTGAAGCTTGAACACGACGAGAAGGACATACTAGGGCGCTGAGTCCATGAGATAGAACTCGTTCTGGTGATCGAACACCTTCGGTATGCAAGGGTCCCTCAAGACGCTTGCAATTGCATCGCCAACTTTCGGATCCAACGCTTGTTGTGGGTCCGGGTCGACTGTGTACTCCATTATGTAGTCACAGAGGCTCCTGTTGTCTGGATTCTCGGGCTCGATCTCGAATTGCCGCATGGCTCCCATGAGGGCCTTGGCACAGTCTATTAGGTTCTTGTAGATAGTATGTCGGTACAACGCCAGTTCGTCCACGCTGTAGCCATTCTGGTGTATGATCTTCATCTGTTTGACAATGGTGCTCTTTCCACTCTCTCCAGAGCCTGCGCTCCAGCATTAGCATGACAATCCCGATCTTCCACAACCAAAGCGCTGTAGAGTACATACCCAGCAGAAGTATCTTGCATTCTCGCCGCAGCTTCTTCAAATCCTCCTCCAGACCGCGGTCAATCATCTGACTGCGCTTCTTCTGATCGCCCTCCTCATTGTTGCTGCTGCTCATGCACGCGCCCATACTGCTCCAACGAGCTCAGGCGGCCGTGTTTGTGGCTCCAAACCGCGCCCTCTCGTGGGCCAAGCCACGCCCGCAGCGAATCGTCGGTGCACAGTCCGGGACTCGGTGCAGCGGGTGCGGATGGTAATGGCGCTGCGGTAGGGGTTAGGGATGGACCGAGGGATGCTTGCGAAGCAGCTCGAGTGCGCGGAATGCTGCAGGGCGGCTCGTGGCTTTGTCCAGTCGTGCCGGGCCTTTTGTGTCGCGCAGTGCCGCTGGGTTGGGAATGGGCCGCCAAGCGAGCTTCTGGGTGCGGATGGAGATGCAGGTGTCGGCGGTAGGGACGGCGGCGCGCCGAGGCGGCGGAGGAGGGGAGAGGAGAGGAGAGGAGGGGTGAGGGGTGAGGGCGGTGATGTCGCGATGGGGTGCGGTGTGTTGTTGCAGGTACAGTGAGGTGGCCGGCGCAACCAGCAGTGCAGTGCAGTGCAGTGCGGTGACGATGGTATGGATTGGCTCAATGCTTACGCCTGGACCGTTCCGCTAGTCGTGCTGGTACCTGTAGCTGGCCAGTCCGGCAGCCTGGGTATACGGATCGGAATAGGCTGTACGGTGGGTCGTGCTGGTGTACAGTAGGTCATGTATCGCATCAGGAACACTCGACTCTCGCAGCACAGCAGGAGTGTTCGGGCGGTAGAATGTCGAACGCTGCTTGGGCAGCCAAGCAGCGCGGTGCTCGACCGGGGAGTATGGCGTGTACGGGCGTCAAGGTAAGGAAGGTCAGGTATGGCGGGTGGTGGTGTTCAACTGTCGGAGAGCAATGCAAAGCAGAGCAATGCCTGTGCCGGTGCCAGTGCCTGTGCCTGTGCCGGTGCCCTGTACCTGTGCGTCGGCCTTGTCCTTCGGCTACCATTCGGGAGGTGCGGGCGTGGAGAGCAGGGCAGCAACATGCGGAGTAATATCCGGTTAACTTAACTTGGTAGCTGGAGAGATACTGCTAGATACATGTACTGTACCAGCGAACCGTGTACAACTACCTCTACGGAGCCCACATGAAGAGCTACACTATCTCGACAGCGCCGCCGTGCGACGACCATTCATTCTGTCCTCTTCCTTTCTTTCTTTCCCTCCCTCACGTGCTCGCCTCGTCTCAAACCACACTGGCCCTGGCAACCACGAGCACGCGGCGAGCTACCACACAGTATCTTGCATATAGCATGTATCGGCCGTACCACGCGAGCGACCAACCCTCACTCCAACCCGTCGGTAGGCCGCAACACACCGCGGAGCGACATCATCTCAGCCCTCTCAGCTTCCGCTTTGACCTCAGGGCAGGCCGAGACTACATGTACCTTTCCCGTTCTCCCGTCAGCTGCCAATCTCCGGGAGCGATTCAGCAGCGCTGTCCGCTTTGTCTCCCGGAATGAGACCGAACTGTACAAGTGACTAACATACAGGCCTCCGTACCAGAGCGTGCAAAGGGCTGAGCCCACCAGGCACTGCGGAAGCCTAACTTTCGACTTCATGTGCCCGACTGGAGCTGTTGAGGCGGAGGGCGGGAGATGGGCTGTCCTGATAATCATCAGTCGCTGATGAGAAGCTCCTACGGTACATGTAGCAACGCAGTTCTTGTTAGCCAGTCCCAAGCTCGCGGGTTGACTAGGCGGTGACACAGCGGCCGATAGGCATCCTCCCGACTGAGACGCATGTATCGGCGAGGGTCACTAAGCTTGTGAAGGAGACGCGTGCCAGATGTGCTGGCGTCTGAGGATGACCCGGTTCTTCGCTCAAAAAGGTTCCGACGTACTGAGATGGTATCATAGCTGCCATTGACGCTGTTGGGCATTGGGCGTACACCTACCCACCCAGGCTACCCGGCCAGCGTGGTGGAGCATCGGTTCTCTTCCACGTGTCCGTGAGCCGCCATGGGCATTTAGTACCTCCACCAGAGAGGGTCCACGAAGGTTGACAGGAGAGAGATGGTTTAGCCGCGTGAGATATTCGAGTTGCCAAGTAGACATATGAGACTACATGTACCTTACCTTATTGTTATCTGGCCAAGCGTCCACCAGCACGCACCAGTGTCAGTCTCTCACAACCCGCTCACGCGCCCACGCTCACGCTTGCGCTTGCGCTCATCTCTGTGCTCGTCTCTGCGCATCGTATCGTCGTCGGGGATATGACATCACATCTGCTCACTGCACTGCAGCGACGAGAATCCATGTGAGCGACGCGAATGGCGCTGGCGGAGTGACGGTAGGCGTCGTCTGCCATTGGGCGTGGGCCGGTCGGAGGCAGCTCCGCCTGCGCTTCCACCCTCTTCCGCATTTGAGCCAGGAGAGCCGAGCGCGGAGGCGCTGTAAGCGTGCGGCTTGCCTGCCCTTTCGATCGAGCGATGCGAGCAGCGGAGACGTCGAAAGCACCCGGACAGCAGCAGCAGCAGCAGCAGCAGCAGCGTGGGGCCAGGACGTGATTGAACTTCCTTCATCAGCGGAACCTCCTCCGTTCCTCCAACTAACTTACCCACCTGCTCCCTCACACCTCCTTTCTTCGCCCCAGCCACTCCAGCCAGTCCAGTCCTCAGACCCATCTGCCGACCACAGCATTGAACCGAACGCATTCACCTCCGATCCGCCGCTCGACAAGGAGAATCGGCGCGGTCCGCATCGTCGATCTCTCACGACCTTACCTAGCAGTGCAACGGAGCGAGGTCCAGCAAGTTTCTTCCGCACACCAACACACACCACGCAGCGACCGACCGGCGACAGCGACGACCGAGAGCAGCAGAAGAACAGACCAGACGCGGTCCCGTGAGGAAGCAGCAGGTGCCCTGCGCTGCGTTGGCAACCAGCAGACCTTCCAATAAAACACACGCGCCTCTCACCAAGCCGTAAACTCGGAACGGCGCCTGCCCCACCCACTACGCTTGCCTCTGCTCGTCTGCGACAGCAAACCTACGCCCGACCACCCTCCATTCTTCCTCCCTTCGAGCACTCCCAACCCCAGACCTCCAATTGCGGATCGCGCGCATCAACACCTTCACCATGGCGGAGTTCGTGCGTGCGCAGATCTTCGGCACAACCTTCGAGATCACCAGCAGGTGCGTGGCAGAGCGTCCCCGACGCGAGGCCATCCCAACTGGGCACCGCGGCATGTGAAAGAGGAGAAGACTAATCGTTGCTCAGATACACCGATCTGCAGCCCGTGGGCATGGGCGCTTTCGGTCTTGTCTGGTGCGTATCGAAATCGACCCAAACATGTGGAAACAGTAGCTCATGGAGGGAACAGCTCGGCCAAGGACCAGCTCACCGGGCAAGCCGTGGCCGTCAAGAAGATTATGAAGCCCTTTTCCACCCCGGTACTGTCCAAGCGCACATATCGCGAGCTGAAGCTCTTGAAGCATCTCAAGCACGAGAATGTAAGCCGAATTGCTCCGCAGCAATGCTCACCCGAAAACAGGCGTGCTAAACCCGGCGCAGGTCATCTCTCTCAGCGACATCTTCATCTCGCCATTGGAGGACATGTATGTCGGTGAGTGCTCCCTGCCTACAAACTTGGCTTACTTTCTTCTCACAGCTATTTTGTGACCGAATTGCTTGGAACCGACCTACACCGACTCCTTACCTCGAGACCACTGGAGAAGCAGTTCATCCAATACTTCCTCTACCAGATCCTGGTGCGTTTAGAACAAGCAGCCAGATGCCACTATCAAGTACTGACGTGTGACAGCGTGGCCTGAAATACGTCCATTCCGCCGGCGTCGTACACCGTGACCTCAAGCCCTCCAACATCCTCGTCAACGAGAACTGCGACTTGAAGATCTGCGATTTCGGTCTCGCCCGTATTCAAGATCCACAGATGACCGGATACGTCTCGACGCGATACTACAGAGCACCGGAGATCATGCTCACCTGGCAAAAGTACGATGTGGAGGTGGACATTTGGAGTGCAGGATGTATCTTCGCAGAGATGCTGGAGGGCAAGCCGCTCTTTCCCGGCAAGGACCACGTAAACCAATTCTCCATCATCACAGAATTGCTTGGCACACCTCCAGACGATGTCATCTCCACCATCTGCAGCGAGAACGTGAGTTGAACCGACTTGATTGGTATGGCGCATACTCACGGATCCCCTACAGACACTCAGATTCGTGCAATCGCTGCCAAAGCGGGAGCGCCAGCCGCTGAAGAACAAGTTCAAGAACGCCGACCCACAGGGTGAGTAGAGTGAAACCCCAATCAGGAATGTCCACTAAGTCCTTGCAGCAATTGAGCTGCTCGAACGCATGCTGGTATTCGATCCGCGGAAACGTGTCAAGGCTGGCGAGGCGCTCGCAGACCCTTATCTGGCACCCTACCATGATCCGACGGACGAGCCAGAGGCCGAGGAGAAGTTTGACTGGTCTTTTAACGACGCTGACCTGCCTGTGGATACCTGGAAGATCATGATGTAGGTCTCGGTATCCAAAAACACTGTCCTTTCGGATGGCTAACGCAGACGATTTAGGTACTCCGAGATCCTCGACTACCACAACGTCGATTCGAACAATGAAGCTACCGCAGAGAATGGAGCCGCGCAATGATCGGTCGATTCATATTCGAGGCTGGGACCTTCATCGGGGCCAGGAGTTGGCGGAGTAAGAGACACCTCATCATCCCAGCTTGTCGATTTCCGCGGTTAAGCAGCAGCCGTATCTACATATGGTCTGGCGGGTACAGGAGCACACGAGCGCTGCAACGGTGCGATAATTGACGAATTGGACACTCGTGGAGGGAGAAACAGCATGAGGTTACGATTGGCCATCTGCCAGCGTGGCAGGCTGAAGCTAGAGTCAATAATGAAACACTGCAGCACGTCCGCGGCACTCACGTGTGATCCCAGTGTAAATCCGTACCGTGTCCGAGCAAGCAGCTTGATTTTGGTGGACCGTGCTTTGCTAAGCCGAGGTCGGCTCACGGTCAATCGGGCAAGCTCCCTCCACAGTAGTCCTAACAGCGCTGTCGCAAGCCAGCAACGCTTCTCTCGTTTCATTCTATTCTTGCCGCAAACATGGTCGCTGCAATCAGGTCTGGTCTGCTGCGGCAGGCGGCGACATGTCTGTGCCAGCAACGAGCAGTTCCTTTACGGCCCATATCCCGCGATGCGCTTCGAAGACTGGCATCTACACTCGCAGTGCTCGAGCAAAGAGATGGAAAGCTAAACATGTCTTCATTAGCTTCCGTATCTGCGGCTCAGAAACTAGGCGGCAGTATCCACGGTTTCGTGGCAGGCTCAAACATCAAAGGCGTGGCAGATGAGGCGGCCAAAGTCGAAGGCTTGGAGAAGGTCATCTACGTGGAGAACGGAGCATACGACAAGGGTCTGCCGGAGAACTATGCCCCGCTACTGGTAGAGAATATCAAGAAAGGGGGATATACGCATGTGATGGCTGGACATTCGGCTTTTGGCAAGAATCTGATGCCCCGGGTTGCGGCTTTGTTGGACGTGCAGCAGATTTCGGATATTACAGGTGTTGAGGGAGAGGATGTGTTTGTGAGGCCGATCTATGCCGGCAATGCGATCTTGACGGTACAGAGCGAGGACAATCCGAAGATTGTTACGGTTAGAGGGACGGCCTTCCCTGCTGGTGCTGCAGAGGGTGGTTCTGCAAGCACAGAGGAGGGTGTTGATCCCAAGGCGGAATGCCCGACCGAATGGGTGAGCGAGGACCTTGCGAAGAGCGACAGACCAGATCTTGCCACAGCCGAGAAGGTGGTCTCTGGTGGACGAGGATTGAAATCGAAGGAGGAATTCGACAGGCTCATGCCTCCACTTGCGGACGCTCTAGGTGCTGCCATTGGAGCTAGCCGTGCCGCCGTCGATTCTGGATTCGCAGACAACAGTCTGCAAGTCGGTCAGACTGGCAAGAACGTTGCGCCACAGCTATACTTGTGTGCAGGAATTTCTGGGGCCATTCAACATTTGGCAGGCATGAAGGACTCGAAGGTCATTGCCGCGATAAACAAGGACTCAGACGCACCCATCTTTCAAGTAGCGGATGTTGGTCTTGTTGGAGATCTGTTTGAGAAGGTGCCTGAGCTCACGAAGAAGCTCGGGAGTGCATAGATCATGAATCTGTGTGGAGTAGTATTGGATTCACGGCTTGAAGGCGTCCTGGAAAGCAGATAGCATGGTAGGCGGAGGTCCATTTCAATAGCAATCGGTTCAAGCATTCACATCGCATTCCCAGCCGTATCCCGGTACTGTCGATTACATGGTATATCCTTAATGTCAGAGGCATACGGATATAGCCAAGGCTCGGCTCACGTGCCTTTCCGCTTCCCACGGAGCACAGGCTAGGTACGTTTCGACTGTATGCGTTGGCGTGCAGATTACATCCCATTATTATTGCGCTGCAGCATCTCTCCCGAGCATCTCCAGAGCATCTCCACGCATCGGACAAGCCATATCGACTCTAACAATGAAAGCATTGGCCGAAGTTTGACCTTCTTTTCCCCCTCCTTCAACTTCCTCGAATATCCCTCTTCTCACTCCGATATCTCACACCATGGCCGACTCTTTCCAACCGCTCGTCTGCGTAGTCGACTTTCATCATCACCGCGGACCCGAAATCGAACACTGGATCGGCGCAGAAGGCAGCGATCCGACGGTGGAAAATGATTGGCAATTGATCCCCTACATGGCCCTCCCAGACGGTGCCCACCAATCCGAGGAAGAATTCAGCTATTTCAGTCTCGTGCACAAGGCAAGAGCAGGAAGAGATGTACAGCCTTCTTCCGTGTTCGGCATCAGCTGTGTGCACCAAATAGACAGTTCGCAATTGCTGTTCCGACCGGAAGAGGTGACGAGGAGTGCGGTACAAAAGGCGGTGGTGGCCATCACGGACAAACCGCAGAGTTTCTCTGCTCTGCGGGAGAAGCTGAGTGCGGTCACGGGCGCGTGGTTTGCCCAGAGGGATTTTCGGGACATTGAGATTTTGCAGGTGGGTCAGTGGTTTCGGTGCCGGTTTCAAGATGAGTGGTGCTGATCTTGGGGATACAGCGCTTTCAGGAGAGTCTGGCACGGGAGGGAGCAAGCCATGAGGATGAGAGGGATCAGTATTTTGGGCTCAGTCTGCGGGAGCTCGTTCATACCTTCAGGTGGCAGATTCTCGTGTTGCTGAAGTGTATGCTGCTTCAGCGGAAGGTGAGTGAGTCCACAGCACGCATTGGATTTCTTGATGCTGACCGGAAAAGATACTGTTCTTTGGCTCTCACTGCGAGCGAATATGTCAGGTTCAATTTTCTCTGATTTCGCTCATCCCTGGCCTTGTTCGCAGTCTGAGAGACTGCGCAGACCCACAGATGGATCTGTACGCGGAGAGGCTCCGACCGTCGGATTCTGTGCGGACGAGTGACAGGACGTCTCTACTTGCCTATGTTGGGCTGCCTCTCCAGCTCTTCGGGAAAGGCTCCATGTTCGGTCCATATACGCCACTGCAACAACTGGACACGATCACAGACCAAGAGACCAAAAGCTACGTCCTCGGTAGCACAAACAGCCTATTGCTGGGACAGAAGGAGCGCTATTGTGATTTGCTAGTCAATCTTGACGAGAATACCATGACGATCCTGTCTCCAACCTTGAAGCCAGCATTGACTCTATCTGTGGCTGATCGAAGGTGGATCGATTTCCTCACACAGGCGGTGAACGACACTTGGGACGAGAACGATCCTTCGAGGCCTACAACTCATGGATACGCGGGGAGCGAGGAGTTCATCCGGCTTCAATTTGAGGAATACTTGATAGCCCTTCTCTCTGCCACCAAGTATCATCAGTACCTGGCGGAGCACAAGGACGGAGATCCCAAGGCGTTACTGGCCGACGTAGAAGGTGATCCGGCGGCAGAATTTTCGATTGGCTTTGTCGAGGCGTGGCAACAATCAGAGAACTACAAGCTATGGAATAGGACGACCGACGGTCAGCTGTTTGACATTGTGGAGCCTCGGCATCCTTGTGCAGGTGGACTGACGATTGAAGACGTGCAGCGACGCCTGGCTGCTCAGGTCGCGGAGCTGCATCTTGACGAGCGGTTCAACCAAACTCGGGAAGTAGTCGGCAAGCGACTTGCTGACGGCAGAGTGCAAGTGACATCTGCCTTCAACAAAGTCTGGGCTGACATTGAAACCATGCGGGAGGCACAGCGCAAACGCTCAGAGGAGTCGAGAGCCGCGGCTGCCGCCAATCCAGCCTCCGAAAAGACGCCTCCGGGAGCATCCAAATCCCAGACACAGGCACAAGCGAGCGTAGCAGCTGCGAGCCAACGAGCGGGAGCATACCTCAGCTCTTGGGGCTCGTGGGCCGCTGAGAAGAGGAAGAGCGGCTGGGGACGTAGCACGTCTACTACTGCTGCACCTACTACCAACCAGGCGCCGAGCGCTGGAGACCGGCCCAAGGTCACGACCGTCAGTGAATTGCATCGTTCCACATCACCGCCAGCTGTCACCGGGCCCGCAAATGGCGCCGATAAGGAGAGGCAAAGTGAGGTCTGAAGTGTCCATCTTATCTGCGTACTGTGCCTTGTCCGGGAAGGTTCCTCCTTCGACGTGGCGACCACGTGAAGCGGTCCGCAATATGTCCGCTAGAATGCCTGGTTGCCAGCGGCTGCTATCACTGCCAGCACGACTTCAAAGCTGTACATAAGGGAGAGCTAGACGGCATGCACGTCACGATCCACGGCCAAATCAGCGAGAGCTTTGGAAGTATTTGGAACCACTGTCGGGCTTGCTATTGGATTTTCGACAACGCAGAGCTGCCGTGGCCGTCGAAGGATCTATGGCATTCGGAACAACACAGAGACCCGTCGGAGGAAGAAGAGATGAGCACATCTAGCTCATGTGCAAAAGCTCATCCTTCTGGAGGAATTCGCGGCCCGTCGCTTGCTATAGAGGTGGTAGTGCGGAAGACTTGCAGAGCGCCTGGGTACGTACCCACACCGCTTCTTCTTGCATGCGTCCTGCCGATGCTCTTGAGCTGTAGCCTGGCATTTGCCGCATTACTCGTAGCAGTTCCCCAATAATCGCCGTAGGCGAGTAGTAAGGGACCCACAAACGCCGCCGGCGTAGATGCCGTGCTATTCATATTTCTATGCGCGAGATAACAAGCATAGCCTAGAGGTCAAGATGAGATGAGATGAAATAATAAAAAGGTAGGTAAACGTGTCAAAACCCCTGATGAGGCAAGCACCCATCGTTCTTGCAAACTTCGACGATCTGCGGAAAAGATGCCTTCCAGCCCAAGAGAAAGAGAGAAGACATATAACCACGAAGAAAGGATTTAAGTGAATTGCTCGATCGACTTTCTACCGTTCCTCTCTCGAAATTTCTACTGGCGTGTATCCAGTTGGACAATAATGCCGTGTCGTGTCGTGTGCCTTCCAGGGAAAGCACTGCGCTACGTCTTGTTAGGAAACAAACGATTCAACATAAGCAGGAGGAGGATGGCTTTTGGACAGGCTTTGTCGGGGAACACAATCTACTTCTACTATGGCGACGGCGGTGGCGGAACTGTGGCGGTGTGGGTTCTCGTGAGAGGTTGGTTCATGATGCCGCAAGAGACGGACAGGTCTCTTCTCGGCTGGGAGGGTTAGGGTTAGGGTTAGGGAGTTGCGAGGTTTTGGGCGAAAGGCTAGAGGCTTTTCATTCGACAAAGACAGGCATGATTGCCTACTTCCATTGCTGCGATGGCGAAGGGATGCGTGGGTGTTGATGGAGAATCAGGGCCGGTTTGAGGAGGAGGAGGAGGGGGATGTTTCCTCGGAGGGATCTAAAAGATGGGGGAATCTTTTCAAGTCCGTTGGACGTGGTGGTGAGCGGTGTTTACGAGGCCGATGATGCGATGGGTTTGGAATTCTTGTGGTTCAAAGGATGGAGCATGGCTGCGATCCACTTGATCCATTTCTGCAACGACTACCTGCGGTCAGTACGGTCGAAATTGTTGCTTGGTCCGTGCGGGACATGATATGTGTGCCGTCCTGTGCTTTTGATGATGAGTGGGAAATGCTCAGGAGCTGGTGAATCGGGGATTCAAGGAGTGAAAGGAACGCTTCTGATGTGATTCCGTCGTAATGCCAACAAGGAATTTTGTATGCTGTATGTCTCCGCTGCAACCAATCATGGAGATTAAACGACGTGACGCTGTAAGCTCGCCGGTCTTCGCAGAAGGTAATGAATGATCCGGGCCTGCTGGATTGGCGCCTTTGACGACATGTATTCGACGGCTGTAAGACGTGACCCGAGTGGACATCGAGAAGCGTTACACATTCTCACCTTTATGCGCTCCATTGACGCCATTCCTCTCCCCCTGCTGAGCCTGAAACTCCCTTCGGAACAAGGCCTCCATCTCCCTCCTCACAGCCACGGACTGCGTCTTCTCACTATATTCGACATCTTGCCAGCTCAGCCCGTGTCCCTTGGGAACATCCTTCTTCAGCACGAGCCCATGTGCGAGTCCGATCGGCAAGCCTTCGATTTCCATCGAAGCTTCGGCCGGCATCAGTCTGCCGTAGCACATGAAGCCTCCTTCGCCGTCGAGCTTCTCGCCGGCTTTGAGGTCTCGTTTGGCCGTGGCGACGACGTCGCCTGCCCATGTCTTGGTTTGACCGGTGGGCTCTCCGCGACACATGATGGTTGCTACTGAGACACCTAATTCGAGGCCGATGAGATGGAAAGGTTTGTACTGCGCGGCGTACTACAAGTTTCATTAGTAAGCTGCCCCCTGCCTGGGTTGATCGATGGTTTCTCACCTTTCCGGTACTATCTGTTTCAAGACCGTATTGCTTGAAGCATTCCTTCTGATAGTCTCCCGGTGCTGTGGCATCTCAGTAAGCAGCTTCTGCGTTCTAACGAGACCATCGTCGTACCTTCGATGATAACATAAACACCCCAACGAAGATCATTGAAAGTCGGTCGACCGTCTACTTCAACGCACGAAACAACCTCCACTGTGCCTTTCTTCTCCAATATACCTCCATCTGCCTTGGGTCTGAGCGTCCTCGGCAAGTCTTGTCGTCCGCACGGCGGGAACAACAGTCCAGTGGAAGGCGGCTGCAGATCGCATCCATTAGCCACAGCCGCCATTTCTAAAGCAGACTTGGTTCCGTCGAGAAACGAATTGAACATCTGTGGGTTGAAATCGCCGCTTGCCAACTGTTCTTTGGTAAAGCCATAGTGGTCCCACACTGTATCTGGCGTAGAGAAGTGGTACTCCGGTAGGTGTTTGGTGCCCTTACCGGCACAGACGACCGGGAAGCCAGCCGCACGTGCCCAATCGACAAGTTCGCAGATGAGAGCGGGTTGGTCTCCGTAGGCCATCGAATAGATGATGCCGGCTTCTTTCGCCTTTCGTGCTAACAGGGGACCGGCCAGGACATCAGCTTCGACGTTGATCATGACAATGTGCTTCTTGTGCTCGCAACACAGCAGAGCGTGCCGGATCCCAGCAGCCGGGCTTCCCGTTACTTCCAAAATCACATCGACGCTTGGAGATGCAATGAGGGTGGCTGAATCCTCCGTGATTGCGGCCTTGCCAGCCTTGATGCCGTCCTCTATCGAAAGCGATCCCTCAGCGTCGTACCGGTCTTCGGGGTATCCAGTCCGTTTGAGAGATGCTCTTGCTCGGTCCGCTGAGAGGTCTGCAATTCCGGCGAGTCTCATGCCAGGAGTGTTGTGGCATTGTGAGATGCTGTGGTCCAGAGTGAGCCTGCTATGCTTTCTTCAAGTCTACGCTTGCCTTACAACATAGATCCAAACTTTCCGGCACCAATCAGACCCACCTGAATAGGCTTCCCAGCCGCCTCTCGCTCGGCTAGCTTCGTTGAAAGGCTCGTCATGGTTGAAGATGCAGCTTGTCTACATCTAAAGAGGCGAAGAGGTAGTTGAAGAGGAAGCGATCTGGTGAATGTGTGCGAGAACCTGGTCTTCAATAGTGGACTGAAATACAAACATGTAACCCCGCAGACAATGCAGGCGATGTCGGGTGAAAGTCAAAAGGCATGTATCCCGATGCCTCGCCTCGAGGTCTGTTTTTGGGGAAGGCAGGTAATGCTTTTCCTCTGGCTCCTTCCATGACCGCCTCGAGACCTGCTGGGCTATGTCATATCTCCTGGTACATCGACTAATAAATGTCCATCGCATCGGTTTAGATGCGTGGGATGTTACTGGCTGAGTGTTGAGACGAGAATGGACATCTCGAGGCTCCCAAATCTGGGCATCTTGACGGCCGTATTCAAGGCAGAGACACCTTGTAGCCGCGCCAGAAATCATGAGCCGTCATGGTGCGAGTGCCTGTGCGATATGGCCGCTTAACAATGTATTCCAGACCGTGAGCTCTACTCGGAAGAGTCTTTCCCCTTGGCGCCAGAGAACGGTATCATGCGATTGTTAGCCTCAGAGAATCGTGAATGACGAGAGTGTGATATGTCGTGAAGATGGTAGAAGTGTGTCCGGGGCGATGAGAAAGAAAGAAGAGCCCGACGTCCCGGCCAGTTTCGTGGCCCGCCAATGGAAGTCTGGGTCTCCACTTGTGCCGGCAACCTCACCTCCGAGCCGCTCCAACTCCTGCAGCATCTCGTCCATCATCAATCAGCCACGAGGACACTCCGTCCGTGTCATAGGTTGGCTCCCGATACCTGCAGTGCATGCGCCATGTGAATGTAGATGCCGTGGTGAGCAACATCGCGAGTGGCGTCGCGACAGGTATTTCGTCCTTCTCATCCTTCTCCAAGACAACCACCTCTCCCTCTTTCTCTCTGAACCTCTCCTCTCTCTCCTCTGTCCGTCTCTCCTCTCTACTGGTCCCAAGTAGGATCCAAACCGGACCGCCAATCCGCTCCAAAATGACCTCCCAATCACGGTCCACAACCGAACAACAACAACAACAACAACAACCACCTCCACCTCCACCACCACACTCTGAACAATCCCGCCCTCCCAGCATCGCCCCCTCCGAAACATCAACGCAATACCTCCAAGAACAACAACAAGAACAAGATGACGACAACAACAACAACCGCACCCCCCGCGCCACCTCCCTCGCATCCACCCGCGCCCCCTCGCTCACGTCCACCCTCGTAGCCGACGATTCCCACCGACAACGACAACAACGATACAAAGGCTTCCCCTCCGAAGAAGCCTACCTCGCCGCTCTCCGCGAATGGGTCGAGTCCAAGAAGTACATCCAGACGGATGCGACCATGGTCGGGTACTATGGGACCACGACCATGGACGAGTATGCCAGCAGGCCCAAGGTGGAGTTGGGATGGAGCAGGCGGTGGAAGGAGAGGAAGGTCAGGAAAGACGCGGCGAGGAGGAATAGTGCTGCGACGGCGACGGCGGCGGCGGCGGCGTCATGATCGCCATGTGATGTGTATACGATATTACGACATGATGAGCAACCAGGGGAATACACGAAATGATGGATGATTACAAGCTGAGTGTTCCAGGCCAATGCCGTTCCAGGATACAAAGACGCGAGGAGGAGTAGTGCTGCGACGGCCGCGTCGTCATGAAGGACCATGTGATGTGTATACGATATACGACATAATGAGCAACCAAGGGAACACACGAAATGATGCATGATTACAAGCTGAATGTCCCAAGCCAATGCCCTTTCAGGAAACACGAGATTGCATGGAATTGAAGGGACTCTGAGGAGTAGCGCTGATGGTGCTTCTGTTCCGCATGCATTGGGTCTGCTCCGTAGAGGTACCATCTATGGGCCCTTGTATCACACAGTATAGTACAAGCCGCTGTGAAGCGTCCGCCATCTCAGTTGCGCCATCGCTAATGCCTGCCAATGTAGCCCTACATGGAACGCTCGCCACCGCCCTCCCATTACGCCTAATCGTGCCGTCGTGATCCATACCGTCGTAACCTATGCTCAGTCTGCTCCGTGTGGCATGGCCTGTGTGCTACACATGCATGCGCGCAAAGCTATTCGAATGAACATTAGCCAACTCGCCACCACCAACATCTTCCGCTTCTTGGTACTTCTCCATAGAATCTTTGCGTAGGTCCTGTCGCTCAATGGTGCCTTGCTCGTCGGTGCGCATGTACTCCCAGCACATGAACTGCCAGTTGAGCTCCTTGCGCCAGCACAGGCCGTACCCGAGGCCGACGGGTCCCGAGTCGTTTCTAACCAACTCCGCCGTCAAGCCGCCCGTCTGGGGCATGCGGTTCTTGAAAACGACCCGTCCGACGCGGCTGTGGACGAGTGCCATCGAACACATCATGCAGGGCTCGTGGGTGAGGAAGACTTCGAGCTTGAGGCAGAGGTATCCGTCTGGCTTGAGGTTGTCCTTCTTGAAATATTCTTCCTCCAATGGCGTAATCGGGAGGTCGAGGAAGAAGGCGTCGCGAGCATGGGTATCGTGCTCCAGTCCTCCTCGAGTGAAGTTGCTTTCCGCTTTGGCGGCTGCTCTGGTGACTGGTTGAGACGCGCAGCGCAGTCTCTTCCGCCCGACCATTCCCACAGCACGCATGATGGCGTGACCCATGGGGCTGCCTTCGCAGCAAGGATGCAATGAGTCGTTGGCGGCGGCGTTTGCCTGCGGTTTGTGGCGAGCATCTCCAGCGACAGCAATGATCTGCGTCTCTCCGTCGACGCGCTCCATGATTACAACGCCGGTACCAGCGCCGATGCCGCGTCGCAGTGCTTCATCTCCGGCTCGCTCGGCCAAGGCGAGTGCTTCATCGACGCTAGTGTTGTCCTCTTGCGGGTTGTGCAGCTCGTTCTCCGCCTTCTCGATGCTGGCTGGATGCGCTCCGAATGGATTTGTCTTGCGATAGAAAGTCGGCCAGTACTCCTCGGACCACGTGTTTGCTTGCCTTGGGCTTGTTGGTGCTAGCAGTGGGACGGTGATCTCTTTGATCTCGAGTGGGTAGGCCCACGAATCCGCCGAAGAGGAGAAGGGCGTGTACTGCGATAAGATGCTGTGGAGTGTCCTCAGATCCATAATCCGCGTAGGACAGACCAACAGGTGCAGGGTCGAGGGACGTCCGTTGGCGCGTCCCTTGGCAGGCACTGAGTACTCCCAAGCGGTCGTGGCCGGAGCTTGCATGACAGTCGACGGGGTTGCTTCCCAGGCACGAGAGACATTGTACATCTCCTTGACGAGGTCTCGCTTGCCGAGGACGTGTGCGGGCAGATACTTTGGCTTGGCGAAGCGACGGAGGTGTTGCAGATCGACAGAGTCTTGGCCGGGGACGTTGTCCTTGATGGCCCTGAAGTGCCGTCAGTATATTGTCAAACAAGTCGTTGCCACGAAGAACAGGTACCTGAGGATCCCTTCAGCGTGCTTACTAGGCAGCTCGACGGTCCAGACCTGGATGGTCTCGTTCCCGAGGCGGCATTCTTCTTTGGTCTTGAGATGTGTCATCTTCCGCAGTTCAGCGGCGGGCTGGTCATCAGTGCGAGAGTCTCTGCGCATGGTGGCCATGGTCGAGGGTGGAAGCCAGGTTGAGAGGGGGGCGATGCGGGAGTGGAAGATGTTGTGGGTGACATGACGGAGGAAGTTGGCGAAGTTGGTCAACAGAGTCCATGGCGGCGGTGCATTCACGAGGAAGGCGCGAACACGCTCCAGCAGTAACGATGCCATAGTCCTGCCTGCTGAATTTGTACGTGGACCCTTTATGCGTGCAAGAACGGCCGGGATTTAAGCTTAAGCTCGGCCGGGGATCGCTAGCGTAGCCGGGCGCGTCTTCCCCAGGCACAACCTGGGAAGGCGCGTCCAACTCTCCTCGCACAGTATATGCACATATGTATCGGAAAGAACGTCCTGGAGATTACGACATCACGTGGATCGAGATACTGGCAGACCGAGCCGAGGACAGCTGTGTCAGGAACCGTATTCGGGCCGTATTCGGTATTCGGGAGGAGTGGTGAACAAGACTGTACAGTACAGTACAAGATGGGCCTCCCGCTACTGCCGGACGAAATGCTGCTGCAGTGGCCGTGCAGAGAAACACAGCTGAGACAACTCGGTGCTCTCTTCACCTCGCCCTGTCCCTCGACCATCGTGGTCTACGGGCCATGCGCCACCGGCAAGTCCAGCATTGTCGCTTCTCACTTGAAGACAACCAAGTTCCCGCATGGAATCGTCCGCTCCCGAGAATGCGTGACCGGACGCCATCTCCTCGAGCGGACCGTGGACACAGTATATCAGGCACGGGGCGGAGAAATGACCAATGACCGATGTGAGAATCTAGGCGCCCTGCTCGTTCACCTGCAAAGAGCACTGGAAGATGTCCCCAAGTTCGCACTGCTCTTCGACGGCGTGGACCGACAACGCGAAGGCCCGCCAACACTACTCCCAGCTCTAGCACGGTTAGGAGAGGCGATACCACAGCTCACGGTGATTCTGATTGTTCGACATCCCTCACCGCGATTTCTTCATCAGGGCGGGGTACCCCACGTCTACTTTGCGCCCTACAGCCGCAGTCAAGCGATCCACATTGTCTCCCGACATCCTGTGGACATTTTCCTGGAACCCCCGCCAGACGACATGGACTACGAAGAGGAGCAGCATGACGAAGACAAAGCGTGGCTGTGGCCGAGATTCTGTGCCGCAGTCTGGGACGCGCTAGCGCAGAATGCTGCCCGCGACCTTGTAGGGTTTCGTGAAGCCTGCGACAAGCTCTGGCGCCCATTTGTTGCTCCTATCATCAAGGGCGATTTTGGAACTCGAGATTTCAGCAGATTGTTCGTAGCACAGCGGCGACTCTTCCAAGACGAGACCGCTCTTCTCAATTCCATCGTTCCAAGATCGCAGGATGTACTCGCGGTTGCGAAGGGAAAGCCGCATGAACTGCCTTACTACGCGAAGTGGCTGCTGGTTGCAGCGTACTTGGCCTCATTCAATCCGGCGAAGCTCGATTCTCTCTACTTCATGAAGTCCACGGAAAAGAAACGGAAGAAGAAAGGTGGAGGGACTGCGCGAGCGGGTGGCAGACGAAGCCAGACAAGAAAGATTCCTCGTCATCTCTTGGCTGCATCTGCTTTCACCGTAGACAGACTCCTCGCCATTCTACATGCCATCTTGCCCGATGACACCAGGGCTACCGTCGACCTTTACAGACAGATTGCCACTCTGTCCAGCCTGAGACTGCTAGTGCGCGCAGGTGGCATAGGTGGTGCAGATCCGCTGGAGGCAGGCGGCAAATGGAGGGTTGGACCGATGGTGACTTGGGAGCACGTCCAGAGTCTTGCGAGAAATCTCGACTTCAATTTTACCGATTACGTCGTCGACTGAGATCATCCTCAGTCAGGCAGTGGGAGTACTAATGAGAGGGGGCTTGCATCGAGAAGGCCGGCGCTTGATGGCGGGGACAAGGCAGGCCGCGCTCGGATTTAAGCAGTCTCCGGTGACAAGTATCACGTCTTGCAGGCACAACACACAACATGAATCGGAGTCCTCAAGCTGCTGACTCATGGCTGCGTGCAAGATCTTGCTGGAGACATGTAGAGGCAATAACAACGAATTGGCTTCGAAGGGAGAAATGATTGTCCTCATACCATAAATGGCGAGACGCTGTCTGCCAAATACAATGTTAAGGTGATTATACGCTGCGAGCGTGTGGGTTTTGACGCTTTTGGTCGGAACTGAAAGCAGGTGCAAGAAGAAGAAGAAGAAGAAGAGGAAGAAGAACTAGCAGAACTCCTACTCCTCCCCTCCCGCATCTCTCCCTGACAACATCCTCCAATAGTTCATTCTCCATTGGCCGAATGGGCACTTTTCGCTGTGCAGATGCAAGTCCGATCTCTGCTTCTGTAATCAACACTGTCAATATCGAGATCAAACCTAGCTAGCTGTATATACACTCAGTACTTACCCAGCCTTTTGGTAAGCGTATTGAATTGCGTCGCAGACATCTTGGCACGCCGTCGTCTTCGTAACGCAGTTTGGGCCTTGAAGTTCAGGGGTTCCCGGATTTTGAACGCAACCCCACCAGCCCGCATCGAAACAATTGTTCAGATTGGACTGGTCGCATTGCTCGCCTGTGTAGTACCTGGCCACTACCGCTGTGGAGAAGAGAGTAATGATGGATAGGACGGAAAACTGCATGATCGCTTTGATGATGATTGCATTCGAGCAGATGGCTAGAAGGGCGGACAGACGGATCTTCTTATACTTTCCCTTGATAGAGAAAATAGCCCTTGGCGACGTCAAAAGGGTTTCATGATACGAGTGCTCCGGTCCGATATTGGCAATTGTTGTCAGACTATTTCCTTGGATTTTGTTATTATTAGGTAGGATGGGATGGATATAGGTGATGGATACTAGGGTTTTAAGTCCTTTGTTTATAGTTTTTAAGGCTGTGCGGTGACATCAAACCCGTCCACCCACCTCGGCCGCTTTGCCGGTGGTGACGATGCGATGGCATTATTGTGCAAGGCTGCACTACTTCAGGTACGGTTGATGCAAATGCCGTGTTAGTAATAGAGCTGCTGGAATCTGGTCACTACTCGGAAGCTCACTTCTCCATCCCATTCTGTGTTTCTTCTACCCTCATCCCCAACAACTTCTACTCAAGCAACCCCTCACTACTATCACAACACACACCACCACCGCGAAGATGGCCGAGATGTTCACCCCAGCGCCAGCTCCCAAGACGGAGCTCGGTCGTTACCGGGTTCTTTCTTCCACCGCCGGCGTGAGAGCCTCTCCGCTGCAGCTTGGAGCCATGTCCATTGGAGAAGCATGGAACGACTTCATGGGCTCCATGAACAAGGAGAACTCCTTCAAGCTTGTGAGTACACGTCGTGGCAAGATGGGCGACAAAGCTGACTTTTGTGCAACAGCTCGACGCCTTCGAGGACTGCGGCGGAAACTTCATCGACACGGCAAACAATTACCAAGACGAACAATCCGAAGCTTGGATCGGCGAGTGGATGGAGAAGAAGCAGAACCGCGACTACTTCATCATTGCGACCAAATTCACCACCAACTACGTCGTGGGCTCGGTAGGCAAGGGCAAGACGGTCAATCACTGCGGCAACCACAAGAAATCTCTCCGCATGTCGCTGGACGCCAGTCTGAGGAAGCTGCGCACCGACTACATCGATATCCTGTACTTGCACTGGTGGGATTGGACAACGTCGATTGAGGAGATCATGGACTCCCTGGATGAGGTCGTCAAGCAGGGCAAGGTCTTGTACCTGGGCATCTCGGACACCCCGGCGTACATTGTGTCCGCTTGCAACCAGTACGCCAAGTCGAACGGCAAGACGCAGTTCAGCATCTACCAGGGTCGCTGGAACGTCATGCTGCGGTAAGTCTTGCGATCAGAGAAGAGCTTCCTTCGAGACGTACTGATGCTGTGGTGCACAGTGACATGGAGCGCGAGATCATCCCCATGGCCCGCCACTGGGGTAAGTAAAGACTTGAGTGATAGGCATCCATTCACTCCCTATACACCTACTTACGTAACACCAGGCATGGCGCTCGCGCCCTGGGACGCCATCGGCGGCGGGAAATTCCAATCCAAAAAAGAGCTCGAGAAGCGCAAGCAAAACAACGAGGGCCTGCGCAGCATCATGGGCCACGGCCAGACGGAACAGGAAGTCAAGGTCTCCGAAGCCCTCGAGCAAGTCGCCAACGAGCACGGCATCGAATCGCCCACCGTCGTCGCCCTCGCCTACGTCATGGCCAAGGCACCCAACGTCTTCCCCATCGTCGGCGGTCGCAAGGTCGAGCATCTGCAGGCCAACATCAAGTCGCTGGAGATCAAGCTCACCGACAAGCAAATCGAATACCTGGAGAGCATTGTTCCGTTCGAGCCGGGCTTCCCTAATAATTTCATCGTATGCATATCTCATCTCTTCATTCACCCACCGAGAGACATTTATGTTTAGAGCTCCCCTGCTGACGAGTTGCTTCTAGGGCGTGGACCCGCACATCACCGGTCAGGCAACCTTCTTGACGGCTGCTGTTGCGCCCATGGCTTTCGTCAAAGCTGGCAAGCCAATTGGACATGAATAATTAGGTGCCAGAAAACGCGCGAGATGTGTTGATACTTGGGAAGGCGAGAGCAGCCCTTCTTCCATGCCACGCCGAGACCCAGGATCGGATCACGAGATGCCCAAAAGAACGGCTTTCAACGATACTGTACACAGTAGCATAGATAGATGTCAAATTACAAAGCTTGGACGAATCTGTACTGTTCTCCTGCCTACATTTCGGGTGCAATCACGGTATAACATCCTGTCGCCCGGCCATGGAGTCTCGTCACTTCTAGCCCAGATCGATCCAATCCCATCACGACGGCACGCCCTCATAATCCCACCCATCATCCCCTCTCCTCCGTCTCCTCTTCGACTGCTGCCGATTCCCCGCACACTTGAGCAGCACCGTCAACAACGCGATCACAAAGACAATAACACCCGCCACGACGGGCACCACCACCTCCCGCGTATCCGTCGACGAGGGATGCTGGTACGGACACGAAGAATTCTGCCCAATCACCCAGCATTCTTGCACATCCAGATCGTTGAAATTCAACCACAATAAGGGGCCGCCGTCGTAATCGCTCTGGTTCCGTTGGTAGGTCTGCCAGGTGGAGAGGAGGTAGGTGTTTTCCAGCGCGGTGCGGGGGACATCGAAGGAGAGATTGCCGTCGTCGTCGTCGTCGCCATCGCATGCGAGGTCGACTTTCCCGTAGGGGGCTTGGTCTCCGCTGATTCGCCAGGTGTAGGGTTGGTGGGAGACGCGACAGGCGCCGTGGTAGGACTGGCTGCAGTCGGAGACTTGCCAGAATCCCGAGGTGGAATTGAGAGCCGCGCAGCGGTAGTCGGAGGGGTCAGGCGTAAGCGATGCATTGAATGGCTGGCCCATTGCCCAGGACCATCGTGTGTTTTCGACAAAGGCAGTGTATGGTGCGACGTCCTGATCAGCAGTGGCGTTGTTCAACGTGCCGTTGAGAATCGGCGAGATGCCGCAGTATGTCAGGTTACGCGCCTGTGCCAAGATATTTTCAAGAGAGCTTCCGGCCAACAATGAGCTGTTTCCAATGGCATTGATAGCCCAAGAAGAATTGACCGCAGCCACTGAATGATTGTTCGGATTGAAGAAGCAGCCCGTGCTCACGCCGCCATCGCTGTCGTTCGTTACAACCCTCGGCGCCCTCAGATAATGTTGCCGAAAGATATATGACTTGTCCCCGGAAAAGTTGTACGCGCTCATTTGAGGGTCGATATCGCCGAAGCTGACAAGCAAGCGCTTGCCAAAGGTCCTCTCAAAGTAACTCTCGCTGGGCCAGCCATCCGAGGTTGCGACGATACCGCCGATCGTGTCGGTTTCAAAGAAAGCTGAATCGGGCTGCCGATCTTGAGCCACGGTGAACCAACTTCGGCTCGTGTTGAGGCTCCCTCGTTGAGTCGACAGGTCTGCGGGCGTATATAAGAATAGTGATGTATTACTAGCAATTATTGTACTAAGCAGTGAGTCGTCTCCGGGTAGTTGATCTGCACTGGGCTTCTGGGCGCTTCGCAATGGTTCCGAGGCCTCAGCAGCGGCATGAACATTCAAGGTCATGTATATGGCAGTGGCGTTCAGATCGTACTCCGTGCTTGCCGTGTACTCCGACGCAACGGATACTAGCGCCGCAAGATCGGTGCCCAGGGAGCAAGAATAAGGCCCGACCTGGAAGAGGGTTTCATCTCCTGATATCTTGGTGGGTGCAGACCCAGAGCTCCCTACTGATGTCGTGAGAGGGTTGGCGTCCAGCGTGGCAGTTGTCGTCACGTCGCTGGTGGTACTCTCCGCTGTTGAAGTACTCGGTAACGAAAGCGTACCGCCCGACGAAGTTTGCCTGGCATACATCACGACCGCATCTCTACCCGCCAATCCATCGCTGGCTAACTGAGTCGTCGAAGGTATTGAGGCAGTGGCAGTGGCCGTGGAAGACGAGACAATCGACCCAGCGCCACCGAGCTCGACCGGGCATAGAGCCCATGTACGTCGGCTCTTGTCCCAGTATACGTCGACCTCTATCCGTTGGAAACCCGTCGCCAGAAGATTCGAAAAGCACTTGGCAGCGGCCTGGTCCTCGTAGCGATCATGGGCGAAACACGCAGCCGTCAGTGAGATACCCGGGTAGGTGACAAAGTTCACGGGAATGGTCAAGGACAAGTCGCGTTGAGACTGTGAAGGCGTCAGCTTGTGCCTCCGAGGCTCGCATCATACATCGTGAAAGACAAGAGGGCTCATACTAGAACCCTTTCGAACCTCTGAGGCTGCTGGAGTGCTATCGCCCCCGGATCCGGATTGTACGACTCCATGGCCCGATGCTTGTACCACCACGTCTACTGCCCGCCGATGGATTCCGAAACGACGGGCGCATCATGCGGAGGCGTGCATCGGAAGACACTTGGTGATGGGATTGATGGGAGAATGTGAATATAGACGCGCGGTGATGGTGTTGTTTGCCCTATGCTCACGGTCGCGGATCAAGTGTCGTCGGCTTTGGCGTGGATGCGAATCCCAGCTGGGGGCTTCGCGGAAGCAATACCGCCCGGCAAAGCCAATCGGGAATTTTAACAAGGATCAGGCCAGTTCGGGCCTTCCAAGGACCACAGAGTCGGAAACAACCTCACCTGTTCCATCTCTATCTCCCGCGACAATCAATCAAGCCAGTTCTCATCAGAAACACCCTCACAACTTCTTCTCACCTGTAGCCATGCCTTTGCCGACGAACCTGTACATATGTATGCGGTGCCGAATACAGCCCGGACCGACACTTTCAACATTCGCACACGTGACTCGTCTCATGGCGCGCGCACTGCAGCCCCGAATCCTTCCACCAAGAGCCACACCACACAGCCAACCACAGCCATGCCACCGTCAGGTCGGCTTCGAGTCTCCCGAAACCCAGGACCCCCAATTCGGACTTGTCGTAATCTCCCCTCTTCCACAAAGGAAAAGCTCCGGCGCCCGTCTGGGCTAGACGTGCCAGTTACGCCAACCCACCCTCAGGGGCCCAAGGGTCGTTTTGGCCATGCGGATCGGCGCCGTTCACTAATAAGGTAGACGCTTTTCGTGGAAAGATCGAGGAGCTTCACACAAGGTTTGTGATGGACCAGCACGTTTTTTTTTTATTTTGGTTCTGCTAAGCATAGCTGCAGTGTAATTTCCACCGTGGACGATGACAGCCGTTGGGAGCGCGAACGATAGCAGCAACGATGGTGCAGGGCAGCATAACGATCATCGTCGTCGTCATCATCATCATCATCATCATCATCATCATCATCATCACCATAGTGTGTGGTGTTCACGTGCGATAGACATGGACGCTTCAACGCAGAGTTAATGGAGACGGCTCCGCCACGGTGTTCTTTGGAGCGGGAGGAAAGTCAAGGTAGGTAATGACTCAATATTACAATCTGTACAATACTGTGGTATCTCGACTGTGCAACGACATGCTGAGCTCTATTAGGATTCACACTGTAACTCTCCCGGTTTCGTTCCCAGCGCTCGAACGCTTTATTCATCAAATATCGCAAATCGACAAGCTCTCCGCCGATTGGGGTATAATCTTCTCCTCAAAACGCCCTCCTAGGTCGAAGCCTTTGAAAGGGCTGGATAATTACAAGGTAACGTGAAAGACATAGAAAACCTCTAGTGGGTCAGGTTGGACAGGCTCATCTTGTCCTTGGGCGAATCGTCCAGCACTGGTGCCGACGTGATCGGCGTGGCGAGGCCAGGCTCGATGTTGATGGTAGGCTTCTCATTCGAAGGTATCTTCTTCGCGAGGCTTGGAAGCTGCTCGTTCGCTGGAGTAGATGGGACCGGGGTTGGCGGCATCGGGTAGCCTGGATGCCGGCGCGGAACTTGTTGCACTGGCATGGCGTATCCCTGCGGCACCTGATGCTGCTGATGCAATGGAGACGGCTGTCGTGGTTGGGACGGCAGATAAGCAGTGGGAGTTGGAAGCGATTGTTGCGGCATGAATGGCTCTTGAAGCATTGGCGACGCTTTGCGCATATCCTCATAACCGTGCATCTGCATTCCATGCATGGTGGAGAAGTCGGTGTCCTGGACGAATGATCCCGGGACGCCAAGGCGGAGCATGGGTGCGGAGGAGCGGCGACGCTCCTCTCTGGCTCCTGCGAGAGGAGGCAACTCGATAGGAGAAGGTCCGTTGTGTGGTGATCTGGCAGATATTGATGAGCCACAGTCCGAGATGAGCGACGGTGCGTCGTTCGCAGACATTTGAGAAAAGGCGGACGGTGAGGGAAGCGGTGTCTCCATCATTCTTCCGAAGGCAGCCATGTGGCTGGGAGGGACCTGGATGTGTTGAGGGACATGTGGATGTTGGTGGCTGTACATCTGGGCAAAGTACTGCTGCGGCATCATTTGGTGGTGTTGGAAAGCTGGTGGAAGAGGCTGTTGAGGAATCTGCTGAGGCATGTGCTGCATCTGCGGGTGGTGGTGATGGTGCAGGTGGTGGTGCTGCTGATGCTGATGGTGCTGCTGGAGCTGGTGGTGCTGTTGGTGTGGAGCCGGCTGGCGAACCTCGAACTCGGCACGGCGTTGCTGGTTGTTGCGTCGGCGTCGGTTCATACCTCCGTTCCACCAGTTCTTGACGGCGTTGTCACTTCGCCCTCGCAGTCTCCGCGCGATCTCCGCCCATCGCTTCCCCATCTCGGCGACCATCTGCTCGATCATGAGGCCTTCCTCCGGACTAATTGGGTCGTGGTTGAGATTCGGCTTCAGGTTTTGATGATAGCGCTCCCGGCATTGCTTGGGCGACCTGGTCTGGATGGCGGTGGATATGCGAACCCAGTTGTGAGCTCCATGGACATTGACCAGGTGGAGGAGCATCTGGTCTTCTTGTTGCGACCACGGGCCGCGCTTGTGTTGAGGCATCTCTTGGGTGGTGTCCCTTGCCGGCTGCGGCAAGCAATGAAGCTAGTCGAGGTCAGCGAGGTGCCATTGCAGGGACAGGCCGTCGTGGCTAGCAACGACGAAGACGTTGACTGACCTGAGTAGGGAAGCTGATGCTCGATCTGAAGGACGCTGACAACGGCTGATTGCGACAGAGGGCGACGGTGGATGTTGGAGGTTGGAGGTTGGACTGTAGACGTTGTCGGGGGGTCGTAAGCGACCAGGACTCAACATATGTATAACTGCCGCAGTTCTGCGGGCCACCGTCGACGGCTCAATCGGGGCAAGGTCGAGCAGCAGGGTAATTAGAATTAGCTTTGAGGAAGCTTTCGGGGGAAAGTAAGCTAGAGTGGACAGGCGTCAGAGGAGCGGCAGGACGAGTCTACCAACCAGACTTTGCTGCTAGCTCGTCGGGCGGGTGGGGACCACACAGCACACAGGAGTAGGAGTGAGGTCGTCGAGCGAGGGGCTCGTCTCGTCAACGCTGACTTGACTTGACTTGACTTGACTTGACTTGCTTGGACTGGCCTGGCCCGGCCTGGCCTTCTCGTGCGGCGGGCGAGCATCGTGATGGGGAGGCGTCGGCGATGCGCTGCGTGCAGTTTGTTACTGTGTGCTGTGCTGTGCTGTGCTGTGCTGTGCTGTGACGTCTCTCGTCTGGCTGGCTGGCTGGCTGGCTGGCATCACCCATTATTACCAGCAGGACTCGAGTTGCTGCAGCGATGTTCTCATCCAACGGCACGTCATGTCAGTCAGTACATGTACGTTTGCCTACCACGGGCGGGGGGTATGGCCACGACCCGACGACAGGTTCTGGGTGACAGAAAGGGCCGGTCCCGGGATCCGTCCTGCTGGTCGTCGTTGCAGTACGCGGAGCGGGCCCGCCACAGAAGGAGCAGGGAGGCCCATGCCACCTCCCACTCCATGGTCGACACGACACACCCTGCCAACCTGCCAACCTGCCAACCTGTGGGCCTGCGCCTGCGCCTGCGCCTGCGCCTGCGCTGCCTGTTATCGTGCCCTCTCCTAGACGCGATGCATACGGGGCGACGCGGTCTCGGAGCAGCCGCTGACCACAACAATCCTCCGGTCTAACGTTCCCGTCTGCGCCGATCGATGTGGAGACATTGATGAGATGCTTCCCTGATCTTTCTCCTGTGCCTGTCTGGCATGTGAGCACGATACACGATCCGTGGCCTGCTCACCTCGCACAGGGCATCAACATGCTCTCCGGCAACGAGGACGTCTCCTTGCCCATCCGCACCGCTGGCCGCACAGCTGCCTGGTTCGAGGCCCACCAGCAAGCCAACAGCGCTGCTTGCGAACCCTGGGTACGGCGCCGAGGACGTGATGTCGTGCACGCACACACACCTGGGAGATCGTAGCAGCAGTGGCTGTGTGTGGTGGTGGTGGTGGTGTGCCTGCTGGATCTAACCGTCCAACCTTGTCCCTGAAGCATTTTTAGACGACCCCTTCACAGCACTCATCAGCACACAGCGTCGCGGCGGCAGCTGGCAGACATGGCCCGTTCCAACAGACTCGAGGTCGCCCAGACGTGGCGTGGCGGTGCACATCTCATTTCGGCTCCTGTCCAAGTGCACGCCACAGCGCCATGCGGCCGAAAGCAGCCGACAGAGGTGCTCAAAGCAGAAGGAGAGCCTCAATCGACTGATGGGGATCTACGAGCCGATCACATCCCTGCTTTCGGGGCCTCTGTTCTGCACGCCGCATCACACGCCCCACGCCCACGCCGACGCGTCTACTGGACGCCTATGCCTCTGCCTACGCTACAGTACGCCCTTCTCTCGGCGTTCCTCCCGCCGGCAGCACCGACCTTCGGCATTCACAGTCGGAAGCTGCCCTGGGTGTAAAATGGCGCCTTGAGAGTGGGATCACGAGAATAATGACTGAGAGAGATGTCAATCCTCGTGAGAGTTGCGCGCCCGGACAGCGATCTGCATTGCATTTCGCGTCAGTTCGCGTCAGAATCATGCTGGAAGACGGGGCTTTTTGTGTTCTGCTGGTGATGGTTGTTTGGGGAGGGATGGCAGAGGCGATCCGCCCCGACGATTTGAAATAGATAGAGTTGCCAGCATTACACACACCACAGGCGGTAAGCGCAGATCGGCTTGATCGGCTGACCCTGCGAACCGAGATCGCAGATACAGCATCCCGGTCTGCGTGCGTCGTTGCGTCCCTCCTACCGGGCAAACCTCACATAATAATAAGTGATAAGGTGACATGTCGCCAAGTGCCACTGGGCCGATGCTGTGCCGCCGGTGAGCGGCTAACTTCTCGCAGCAAATCCTCGCCCGAACCAGAATACCATCCATTCACACATTCATGCCATGCCATTGTCCTCGCGCCCGCGAATGCTGCCTCTCCCTGCGCATTGTTGTCGTCAACGCCGCCGAGGCTGGACCTGGACGTACGACTCGCGCAGCTGCAGCTCTTTGCTCTGCGCAAGCGATCCAATGCAGCGCGGCGTGCAACAGCACAGCAGGACGCGCGACTCACGATGGCACTGCAGTCTGTCAGTGGATCTGGATGATCCACACGCTCCGCAAAACTCCGGCTGCATGATGCAGGACTGGCGCCTCGCCTCGCTCGCCTTCTTCGGTCAAGATAAGCGAGCGTGCGTCTGGCGGATCGATCAGATCCGATTCCGCGGCGAACGTAGCAGTACTAACGGTACTGTAGGTACGACTGCATCGACTGCGACTCCCAGCGTCGCCTGACCTGGCCTGGATGGATACCTTACCTTTGGGCTCTGGCGACGAAGCCTTGCAGAGTGGAATGGTTGGCTTGATCGGCTGGGAACAGAATCTACACACTTGCCTGCTGCTGGATGCCAATCCAGGATGTGTGACGACGCCTCTACCGGCCGAACGTTGCCCGGCCCGCTTCCCTTCCCTGGCACACTGGCCCTGCACACTGTGTGCTGCAATTGCCCACTTCACCAGTAGCGGAAACACTATCGCTTTCACACTTCGCGACTGCCTCGTGGTCGCACAAGCGCTCCGCTAGCAAACTCAGACTCGACAGCGCCGGCCGTGCCCGACACGCACGGGCATGCGTCGTGCTTCCAATGGTCAACGTGAAGAAAGCCGTTGAAGCTCGCTGCCATGTTCTTGCGAACAGGACGGCTGGTCGAGTGCAGGCGTCCGATACAGTGTGCAGTGTGCCGTGTGCCGTGTGCCGTGTGCAGTGTGCAGCTTGCCGCGCGCGACCGCGCACAAGACGCACGCCTCGCACAACAACCCACAAACCACAGAACGAGCTACTCGCCGCCCTTATACCCAAACGTGCCAACGATCACGTTGCAGCGGCTCGCCCGTTGCGCATCGTGCAGGCAGGACGAGATCTGTGGAGCACGACAATGCTGTGATGGGCCATGCTGGACCGTATCGTCATCGGCGCCCACGCACGAGCACGACAACGACGAACTCCAGCAACTTCCCTTCCCCATCAACCGGACACGAGTCCAACGGGAGCCTCTTGAAGTCACAAGACAACACACAATCATGAGAAGAAATGAAGAAGAAGCTGCCTCAACATGGCATGATTGCCGCGCTTCGCAACACATCCTCTTCAGGACATATTGCCAAATGAAGCATGTAGAACCCCAACATGTACATATTCGACCGGCCGGGGCTGCGCTCGATCCGTCCTCGCCACTCCATCATCATCAGGAAAATGCATTTGAAATTTATTCGTCCCAGTTCCCGCGCCGGAAAAAGCCAGCCAGCCTGCTTGCGCGCATGAGGGAGACAGAGCGTTGGCTGATCATAACAGCCAGCTGTTATTGAGCTACCGGCAGGTAACCACGCTACGCTACGCTACGCTACACACGCACCATGGCCACGCAGTCATCATCATCATCAGGACTCGTGCTGCGATTTCAAAGGCTCTTCTTCCCTTCTGCCCTAGATCTCTGCGTGCCGTGTCGTGCACTGCAGTGCTATTATAGCCGCCGGCCGGTGACTCTGCGCCATCGCAATCGGCAAGTGAGCAGTCCACTCACTCGATCATCAAGTGTTCCATCCCGTCGTCAAGACGCAAACCAGTGGTTTCGTCTCCTCGGCACTAATATAACTCACGCGAGGAGAAGGGATGGTACGTCGTCGTGTGGTCCGCCATCTTCGAATCTAGAGCGACAGTCGATTGCACTTCGCGTCGCCAAGGTACATACAGCTTGCACGAGCAGATACGCCAGCACGGAAAAATGTGCGAAGAGAGAGAGAGAGAGAAGGACTGATATCAGAGTCACAAGCCCGATGATGTAAGAGAGCCGACAACAGGCGATGTGTGAAAACAGGAATCCCAAAAATGATATAATAATGCTCCGCGGATATAGCCCTCTCTCTCTCTCACCTCTCTCATCCACCACAAAGCGCCGTGGGTATTCGAAACGACCGCTTCCCAAAAACAAGAAAAAAAAAGAAATCTCGTAAAAACTCCTCCTCCCAGCTCTATATCCCTTCCCCGTTCCCCTAGAAACGCCCCAACATGCGCCAATTCAAAACACTCATAAACCAGACGCCGACGCTCATGCCCCCTTGTCCTCGCGACGGGGCACCCGGTCCAACCAGATATCGCCCCCATCGCCAGAGACCCATCGCTTCCACGATTCATCGTAGGCATCTTCCAAATCGCGAACCCATCGGTTGGTATCAAACAAAGCGCTGCTCCAGCGCGCATGGAAAAGCATCTTCCGCAATTCCCCCAACCTGCCCCGTCCAACGCCATCACTCCCGGCAATGTAGGAGAAAGAGCGACCCAGAGCGACCGCCTTCTCCTCATAGTCTTCTTCGTCCTCGGCCACGAGTTCCTCCGCGGCGCGCTTTCCTTCGTCATCCTTGGGAAGGGCTCCCTTGAGAATACTGGCGGCCATCCTGCTGCACATCTTGTACGCGTACCGTGGTAGCGTCAGCAGAGGGGTGCCGCTCCACAGTACGTCCGCCGCAGTGGTATGTGCGTTGCACTCTGCCGTGTCCACGACGAGATCGCAAATACGTGCACGCGAAATGTGCAGATGCTTGGGCGCCACGTCGGTGAAGACGACGCGCGAGGCAACTTCTGCACCAGCCCACATGCGAGCGGTCGCCAGCAGGTGAGACTCGCCTAGGTCGGGGAAGCGCAGGAGCCATAAGATCGAGTTCGGCACGCGTGCCAGAATGCGCAGCCATGTCCGGAACGTCGTTGGTTCGATCTTGTAGAGCTGGTTGAAGTTGCCAAAGATGATCGTGTCGTCCGAGATCTGAGGGAAGAGGTCTTTTCGCATCTTCCACCGACGTTTCTGTTCTTCCTCCCAACTGATTCGCTTCTCCAGTGCGTCCGGCGCGCTCTGTTTATGATCGCAGCAGAAGAATGTATCCCGGCAGTAGATGATGTTCTCGCCGTAGACCCAATCGTTGTTCTCGCTACCGCTATTCTCATCCACCAACTGGTCTTCGACATCAACATTTCGTCGCCACGGTCGGAGAGTATCAACGGGAATGGCAGTCTCATCTGCCAACAAATAGTCACACCATTCTGCTCCGAGGGTGCCAGCAAAGCCCATGAAAGACATCTGGATTGGGGCAGGCCGAGCTGCAAAGACTTCATTTCGAGCACCTCTGGTGTATCCGTTGAGATTCACGAGAATATGAATGCCATCCAGTACGATCTGCTTGACCAGCTTCTCCATCGACCACGAGCTGGCATCATGGAATACTGGCGCTTCCCTTTGGATCTGTTGACGATGGACCGAGTTGTCGCCGGCAGTCGTCGCGTAGCAATATGCTTCAACCCGACTACGGTCATGGAGACCAAAGACGGACTGCATAAGATGCGCAAGAGGATGGTTATTAAAGTCGGACGATACGTAGCCCACACGTAGGCAGGGAGTGGGCGGTCCAGGCGGTGGATAGACTTGCTTGGGCAGCCAGGGTGAGCGCAGCGTCGAAACAGATATCCGCAGGCCATTTCTTTGGGATATGAGTCGGATCTGTTTTGCCGACATTGGGCAGGTGAAGGTATGAAACGGCAGGACAGTCGGCGCCGTTGGGACCGTCAATGCCAACGGCAGTTGAGGCCGATTGTAACTCGAAGGTGTGCGTTGTTTCCCGCTCACGTAAGTGTCGCGGTACCAGTGCCATCCTATGCGCCTCGTCGCACGCTCGATCAATCTTGTGACTCTTGCTCCTTCCCACTTCTGTCCCATCCATTCCGTCGTAGTTTTCTTCAAGCTCTGAGCACGGTCTTTCGCGTCTTCCTCCTGTCCATCGAGAATGGTGACTTGCTGTAGAATTTCCTCGAGGACATTGGTTGTCAGGCTTCCGCGGCCCCAGTTTTCACCCTCGACCAACTGCTTTTCTACGATTTCGACGACGCGCTTGATCCAACCTGAGCTTGTGGCACCAGGTTGTCGTGCATCGAGAAGCATGCCATTGGCGTCCACATGCCATCTGTCTCGTCTCCCTCCATCTTCAGCAATGCCTCCTCGCGCTTGCCAAGCACAGACAGAATTGAGGGCATTTGCTAGACCGCAGACAGCTTCTGCAAACTCCGGACTGGCCTCCACTGCTCTTTTGTAGTAACCAATGGCGTCGCTGATCCTACCCTTGTCTTTGACGGCATTCGCGAGATTAGCGAGAGCAATATCGAATTTACCGTCACACTTGACCGCGCGCTCGTACATGTTGATGGCAGCGTCCAACTGGCCAATGTCTTTCAGTAAGCTACCAAGGTTAGTGTAGAGGTGCGCATGGTGCGAATCCAGCTGCAAGCCGTAGTTGTAGTACTGCAGCGCTAGTGCAATGCCACTCCCAGGCGCCACGCCAGGGATATCGATCTTCTGATGTGAAGACGTCGGTCTAGCAGCTTGCTGTACGCTCGCAAGCAGTATGCCGACGTTGTTGGCCGTCGAAGGGCTTGGCTGCAACGAGAGTGACAAGTAGTAGAGCGCAAGTATGTCTCGCACGCCGTGCGCGAGCGGAGTGACCCCAGCGCAGCGATGCGCATTCGACATACCGTCTTGGAAAATCTTCGCCAGAGAAAGCAGCGAGTTGCTGGTGGTGGACATGACCGCTTTGCGGGCTAGATTTTGAACTCCACCCGAGACGAAACGCAGTCCAGGCAGCTCCCCACCAAACGGAAAACACAACTTTGCAGTGGCCAGTGCTTGCTCGGGTGATAATAGGATAGGCGCAGATGATGAAGACGGCATCGTTTTCCCCTGATGCTGTGCCCGTAGCTGGACTGTAGACGTAACCACGGTTAGTATGTGCTTGACAAGGCCTTGTATGCTCTCAAAGCTGCGCCCAGTGGCAATGAGGACTGCATCCTCGAATGCTCGCGCTGCGCCTGCGTTGTCGCCGAGTCCATAGAGCATGTTGCCTTTGGCGTGAATCAGCGCTAGAATACGACCATTGTCGGCACCTGGGACCGCGAATCCGCTCGATCCAAATCCCGGCTCTGCGACTCCAGACGTGTCGCGCCACTCGTTTGAAAGCCCTTCGCCGTCCGCATCGAAGTCGTACAGAATCTTGTCAGACTTTTCTGAAATGCAGGGAGACCGGCTCGCAGTGGATGAAGAACACTCGCTCTGTCGATCTGACGCCCTGAGCGTATCTGAGCTCTTTGGTTGCCTGAGTGAGCGCTCGACATACTCAATGACCTTGATTGCCTCTTTGCTCCGCTGCTCGTTGCACAATAGTCCCACAAGATGCTCCACTGCTTCAAAATGGTTTGGGGCGACTTTGATGACCTGCATCCAGTGCTGTTCTGCTTCTAGCCGCTGGCCGAGTGCCAAGAGGGTTGCGGCCATGTTTGAAGTAGCCTCCAAGTGCTTCGGATCGCGCTCCAAGACCTTTGTGTACCAACGCAAGGCCTTCTGATAGTTGCCAAGACCATACGCTAAACAACCACCCAGATGCATCCCGTCGGTCCATTGCCAGTCTGTTCCTTGGCAAAGCCTCGTGATATGCTGTAAAGCTTGGCTCGCGCGCGAGGGAGGAGAATCGTCGTGCGGTACGGGCGAGACGATCGATGAAATGGAGGAACCGGTCGAGCGACGTAGCGTGCGACTCTTATCCGGCTGGTGAAGGAGTAGATGAGCCGGCAGCTGAGTTGGGCCATGGGATTGGTCGTGAGAAGCACGTCGATGATATTCGTTGTCGTGGAAGTGTACCCCTGAAGGTGACCATACGGAGATAGGATGTGGTTTCGGGGTGTTGCTACTTCGATCAACATTCACAGCCTTGACAGTGTTGGATGGGCTAATGGGTGGATCCTCGTCGCTGTTAGTAGTCAGAGCATCAGAGTCCGCTTTCGCCTTCGAAAGCTGCAACGAGGATCCAGAAGCCGACTGTCGTGGAGGTTTAGGATAAAAGCTTGGCCGATGAGAGACGTGGTGTTGACCATTGGCCTGTCTGCTTTGTTGATGATGGCTTCTCGTATGGTGAATGTAGCCAATCAGATCTCTATATTGTTGCAATGCCCATTGGAAAGTCTTGTCACGCTGCCGTCCGTTGGGTGACGTTGGCCCGTACTCGTCATCGACGTTACACGGACGGTACTGATCATTCGGTGCATAGGGTAATGAAGACATTGGGCTCTGGTGTGCCGCGCTGAAATGTCCGCCACTAGGTAGCATGTGATTGCCAGACGCAAACCCAGCACCAACGTGGCCATGGTGAGGTGCTGAGGGGAAGTTGAGAGCCGGAGGTGTGTAGGGAGGTACACCCTGCGCCGGTGTCCATGGGCTCTGGCCCGAATTCTGTTGCTGCCAGAGATTTGCTTGGTAGGCAAGTTGGGAGCTTGGAAGCGAACCTGCGAAATGACCGACCGTATGTTGATAGAATCGCGGATCGCGGACTGCGGCGGGCCTGTAAGGGACAAAAGTGCCGTCATGCCAGTACGGACCGTACGGCCCAGAGCCTTGCCCGCCAGACGCAGTAGGGCCAAGATACTGGAAAGAAGGCTGTATGACGCTCGGGACTGTTTGACCATAGTACTGTTGTATGTTCATATGCTGCGGCGGTAAGCCTTGGCTCAACATTGAATCCATGACAGGGAATGCGCTTGGAGAGGGCGTGAACTGTCCACCCTGCCAGCCTAGTGCGTTGGGAGTGCTCCATCCTCCAAAGCCAGCGTTCTGCCGCTGTTGTTGCTGATGCTGATGTTGAAGAAAGGTTCGCTGGCCGCTCTGGGCAGAGCCTGATACTAGTCTCGAACTGTGGTCCTCGCCAAGAGGAAGAAGCTGATGCTTGAGCGGCGGAGTCAGGTGGTCCGCAGAAGCATCGTAGCCAGCGTTCAGAGTGCCGTTGGGCGTCTTTCTTCGTAGTGTATTTTCGGCAAGAGGCGTACGCTCTCCACCACTACTCGTGGCGTCATGGCTGTCGCCGCGAAAACCGGGCTGGTGGATGGGCAATGCGTACCGTTGTGTGAGATACGGCATACCATCCACTGGACCTGCCAGGCCCGGGTGGGAGAAAGCGTCTGCGTGCGGTGGAATGTAGTTAGAGGGCGAGACGTCGGCGCTCATGGTGGCTCAGTGAGTAGCTCCTCAGCGCGTCAGGACGCTGCGCCGAAGAAAACGTGCTGTCTCACCGGTGGGGACAGGTGCCTATACCTTTGCGATCGCTTTTCGCATCGACCATGCATGACATCTCGCAGACTGTTGGACCATGTGCCGTAGCAACCAGATCGATCTTTCCCCTGCCTTTCCAAGACCTCGCAAGAGCCGCGTGACCAAGGCCCGGTTCCAACTATGGCCCCAAAAATGCCAACGTCTGGCACACTCGGCACACTCAGCGATGGTCTGGAGGAAGAAGGGCCGCCAAACGTGTCGAGCACACCAGAACGGATAGATTAGCGACGGGCAGCAGCGGGCAGCCGAAAGTCGAGCGGACGGGGAGACAGTGGGCGGCGGGAAGTCGCATCCATGGGCTGCACAGAGCAGCGCGTCTCCGTGCACGCAAGGGGAATGCGGAGATGGATTGCCTCTTGTCAGTCACTTGAGTTGCAGGCTGACCAGACAGACCGTCGGTTCTGGGCCAGCTGCACCAGCGGGAGACAACGGTCAACGTTTATTCTGGGGAGAAGCAAATGCTGCGCGGCAAGGGTGTACGACGGCAGTCGATGTGCTGTTTCCTTCCACCCTCTCTGCGGCGAGTGGTCGGAATGCGCTGTGTCCAGCTGCTACCAGGGTGGCGGGCTATTTCTTGTGCGAGGATCCTGATACATGCAAGCAGCAGCGGACCGGGCGGGTGCTGTTGCTTCGGCGGCAAGGATGGGCAGCGGTATGGGATGGATACGTGAAGAGTCTCGTACGGATGCCTACTCAGCGGTCGGAAAGTTGCAGTGCTGATTGTGAGACGGGGAATGAGCCATGTGCCCTCCCGCCGTGCCTGCTGCTGCGTGCCGGTGGTGGAAGGGTGGGCTCGCCGTGTGCGTGGTCGTCGTCGTCGTGGTCGTCGTGCTCGTGGTCGTGGTCGTCGTCGTGTCCGGGCGCGGGGACGGGCGGTGGAGGTCGCGAGGGAGGTGTGGGCGAGAGGAGTGGTGGTGGTGGTGGTGATGATAGAGGTGGTGGTGGTGGTGGTGGTGGTTGTTGGAAGACTCAGCCTACAGTAAGGTAAGCAGGCCGGACCGGCGAACAGGGCACAGGGCACAGGGCACAGGGCACAGGGCACAGGGCACAGTGTGCAGTGTGCAGGGCAGGCAGGGTCCCGATATGAGAGCACAGAGAGTGTGAGAGTTCTGGCCATGCGCAGTGCAGCGCAGCGTCTTGAGTCTTGACTTGACAGAGTGTGTGCAGCTGAAACGCCCGCAGGCCAGGCCAGGCTCTCCGCTACCTTACCACATTATCTCTCGCAGCTCACCCCGAATTGCGATCACAACCTCGCCGCCCGCCCGCCCGCCCGCTCGTCCACGTCCACGTCCACGTCCACGTCCACGTCGACGTCGACGTCGACATCCGCGACTCCACGTCGGCCGTCGGATTGGTGCTGGATCGGCTGCGGCGCATGACGCTACTGCATCCTCCCCAGCTGAGCAATCCACCACCCACCCACCCTGTCACCATCTTCGTGCACGTGAGATGGGCCACTGCTGTCGACGCTGCGATTCAGGTCGGTTGAGTTCGGTATGCGAAACAGACCGGCGACATGGTACCGACATGGTGTCACGTGTACAAGTGCACCACCACCGTGGCTTGGGTCTCGGGTTACACACATCCTTTTCAAAGGAATCTCCCAGTCACCCTGCTCGGATCTGCTTCGGGCGCCTGGTCAAACAATCATATGCTGTGTCCCGCCACCCCTCCCACCAACAACACTCCGTTCGGCCACCGAAACGTCGAATTTCTCGTGGATCATGCCCACTCTGACGTGCTTGTCATCCTTGCACCTGCCGTTGTCACATACTGCATTCCATCTCGGGTGCCATTAGCGCAGGTACCGTCACAGCGCACCCAGAACTGGATCGCCACCTTGAAGAGCGTCGCACAAACCACTCTCGCGCGCGTACTCGGCGGCAATGTCCGCTGGCATTCCAGGCGATCTCGTGGCGATCTGCAGGCTCGCCAAGGTACGTACCGCAACAAACACAGCAACATGCTCTGGGATGACCAACGAGATCTTCAGAGATGTACGGCGTATTGCATGGATAGGCACAAACCCACTCCGTCATCTGATAGTCGCTGTGGAGCAACAGCGGATCAACTACCTAATAAGCACCGTTGCCTTCACACACACGACCGTCGACGGATGGCAAGAAGCTATTCCTTGAAAGATACATACATCTGACGTCCTTCATAGGCTTGACCGGGAAGTCCCATGCATCTCGGCAATCCCGACTTCACTCTCTTGGATGCCCTGGTCCCAGAAAGCCTTTCGATTCGACAAGAATTTTCCGAGGCCGTTCTTTCCATGTTCTGCTAGCATCAATGCAAGCTCCATCCCGTCCTCGATCGCTTCGCTCCCTCCGCGGCCTCCAAGGATTGGCTCAGCGTGAGCAGCTTCTCCAATCAACACTATGTTATCTTGAACTGCTTTCGTCACCCGATGCTGCTCGACTCGCAACGTCCTCATGAGCCAATGCAACATTCGATCTTGTTTCATTGCAGCACTGTCGAAGACGGCCGCGTATGGCTCCTGAAGCCGCCCTTTGAGAGCATCAATCTCCGAGAATAACACTTCCGGCATCTCTCTGGCTTCTGACTTGGCTCTGTGAGGCCGATAGAGCGGATCATCGTCCGACGCAGCTGGCCTAGAGTATGTATAGCTGACGCTGACCTCGTCCTCTGTCCGCTCGTTGATCGACACTTGAAGCAATACATTGCCAACCCGCTGCTGGAGAACATTGCCATCTCGAAAGCTCGGAGCCAAATCACAACGGAAAGCGTCCGCACCCATCTTGCGTTTGCCATTATAGACCGCAAACGGCAAGATCTTGAACCCCACTTCTGGCGCAGTCGCCTTTCTGACCTGCGAATGCACGCCATCCGCACCCACCAGCATCCGAGTCTGATGCTTGGTCCCATCGCTGAACTCCACCTCCACCATCCCTTCCCCCTCCGCCGACGCCTGCACACCCTGAATCTCCCTCTCCCATCTCACATCCAGTCCCTCCGCCAGTAAGCCTTCCAACCTATTCCGATTCGCACGAAAAGCCCCGTCGTCCTCCCCCCCAACAACAACAACCCGCCCGGTCCCTCCCACAGCTCCGTCAACCGCGACTTTCCTGCGAAAAGCACCCTCCTCCAACCCCAAAATTCTCAAAAGAGGCCGGTAAGACGTAGCTTGTAGCGTGATTCCATAATTGTTCCGATTCGTCGCCGTGAGAGGTTTACTCTTTTCGTAGAGGATTGCTTTGATTCCTCTTTGCTGCAGACAGCGGCCTAGCACGAGGCCCGAGATTCCCGCTCCGGCAATGGTGACGGTGACGGACATTGCATCATTGTCGTTGTCGTTGTCTTGCATGGATAGATCGATGGCTTGTTGGCTTGAGATGCAAAGTGGTGCTTTGCGGACGGTCTATCACAGGTGGGGGATGGTATGACGACTTGGACTCTTCTTCGCGAGGTGTAAGGTACTAGTATACCTAGATAGGTGAGGTGTTCAAGGTTTTGGAGAGCGAGAGCTTTAAAACCGTGCCAGTTCCCGTGTGGTCCGATCGATCAGCACCTCAGTGAACTCTCCATTATAAGCGAGATACCTTAGATTGCTGGGTGGCTTGGCGATCGACGTGGAAGCTTATTGCCTCCAATGTCTTCTTTTTCACGACACGTCGGGGGGGACGGATAGAATGGAAAGGAAGACATCTATCCCTCGTTCGGTTCGTTTCGTCGGATTCACAATCGTATGTATGTATGTATGTACAGAATGTGCGAACCAAGATATCCCCGCTGGCTGTCGTATGTAGGTAGGTCCCATGCCCATACAAATCGTAGCAATGATGATAATCCGAACCAACCCCCCTCCCCCCTCCTGTACCCTGTATCCTCTAATGAGGTATTCTCTCCTCTCGTCCCTCAGGTTTCCACTTCCCGTCGAGATAGCCTCCTCCTCCTCCTCCCAAACCCAGACCCCGACTCCACATCCGTAGTCTGCGAACTACTCCCACTCTCCTCCCCGCCAGCCATCTCCCCATCATCCCCATCCCCATCCCCATCCCCATCCCCATCCCCATCCCCATCCCCATCCCCATCGCCTGCGAAGCCCTGAGAGAATTCAAAAAACGTGCCGTTCTTCTCCGTAGCCCGCAACGCCTGCTCGACATTCTTAAAAAACTTCCCCTCCCCGCCACACGTCTCCACGATCCCGCTGCGTTCCATCAGCAGCCACACTTTCGACTTCTTGCTCGGGATGCGGCAGAAGAAGACGACGGTCCCGTTTTCGATGTAGTCGGAGACGATCTCGCTGAGGACCTGCGCGGCCGCGTAGTCCAGGTCCGTCACGCCGTGGATGTCGAAGATGACGTTCTGGTTGTGCTCTTTGCTCCGCACGCTGGGCAGGGCGGGGTGCGCGTAGTTCGTGCCGTGGTCTTCCAGCCTCTTGAGCCGATGTTTCAGACTCCCCGTGTTGGCAAACGTCAGCGGTTCGGGGATCTTGACGATGAGACAGTGCGGGATCAATTCCACGTTGCCGTCCTGCGACAGCATCTCCGCGTTTTCGAATTCGTTGGTGCCCGGAATGCGGCCGAGAATTTGGATCCGCGGGCGCGTGCTGTGTTTGAGGAGACGGATGAGGGAGAAGATGATGCCGACGATGATGCCGCCTCGGAGGGACCAGAAGAAGGTGGTGAGGAAGACGAGAAGCATGAGGAAGAGTTCGATGTAGCCGCCGATTTTCCAGAAGAAGTAGATGTCGTGGGGTGCTTCTTCGAGGAGGGAGATGGAAACCACGGTTATCATGGCGGAGAGGACGCCCTTCTGTTGGGATGGGTTAGTGGGATGATTTGTAAGTGAGGGAGGCTATTCTCTTACCGGAATGAAGTAGAAGTATGGCAGCAGGAAGAAGACACACAAGAGTGTGAAGGCAGAGAGCAGAATACTGCTCATCGGTGTCTTGCCACCTGTGCTCGAGTTGACCTTGCTTCTGCCATAACCTCCAAAAGCCGGGATGGCCATGAAGAATCCGCCAATGACGTTGGCCACACCCAGTGCAACCAGCTCTCTGTTTGACGAGACTACCATCCCACGAATGCCGTCTGCCTCTTCAACTTCTTCGACGGTGCCGTCTTTGTGTTTCTTCTCGACCGTATTTACCTTGACTTTGCCCGAGCCCAAGCTCTTCGCAGCAACACAGCTCTCGAAGAAGCCTAGGAGAGCCACGATAAAAGCTGTTTCGAATGCATCGCTGACATGCTTAAAGTTGTGCTGGTCGAATGGGAAGTGTGGCTCGAAGAGTCGAACCCCCTCTGGTGGCCGAATGTCTCCAATAAGATCAACACCCTTCTCCTCCCACTTGAACCGCCACGCAAACACTGCAGAAAGCACGACAATGATGAAGCGATCAGGAATGTATACCACCCAGCCTAGTTTCTGGACTGGTTGTAGTCGCCGCTTGAGTTCTCTCAGGACCAGAATGATGGCAACAGAACCGAAGCTGACAGCACACGTGAGCTTGTGCGCCTTGTCGATATCTTCAAATATGAATATGAGTGACTCCAGAGGCGATCCATGGGCTTTTTCCGACTTCGCGGCCCACTTATCGAGACCCATTTCTGGCACAAGCTGATTGACGAAGATCACCAGACCGATCGAACTGATGAAACCTCGGAGGAAGGGCCGTGATAGGACACTGTCCAGGAAGCCTAAACGGAGAATGCCAGCGATCAAGATAATAGCACCCGCGAGACCCGTTACCATTCCTCCAACTTGTCCCGCCTTCATGCCATCGTCGTCCTTGAAGTGACCTGCTTTGATTGCTTCCGTGACAACGCTTCCCACGAGGAGGGACCCAGCAGCCTCGGGTCCTACAACCATCTGAGGACAAGTGCCAAGTAGGGCGTAGAAGAAGGGGTTGAACACGAAGGCATACAGCCCGTTGATGGGCGGCATATGACTGAGATTCGCCGCGTAAGACAGCGCCATCGGGATGTAGAAGCTTGCCATGGTTAGTGCAGCGATGAAGTCTCCTTGGAAGAACTTCCACCGATATTGCCGTATCCAATTCGTGAAGGGTAAGTAGTAGAAGATGTACCTGTAAGACATCAGCATGATTGTGTGTGATATACGAGAGTGGTCTGGAAGCGGTGAAATAGAACTTCGGACTCCAACTCAACCACATACATCAACCTCTCATGTTTTATGCCTGCCCGTTGTGCCAGCCAATGTGTTGTGCCGGTCTTCTTGGGCTTCCCCAGCAGCCCGTCTGTGACGGAGTCTGGCACGTAGTTCTCCACCAGCCCAGCACTACCCATGTGCGTGTCTGTAGGCTGGCGGCCGCCAAGACTCGGCCTGTGAAAGGCACCTCTGGCCTGCTCGAAGCTGCCGGTCTCTGTTCCCGTATGGCTACTAGCGAACGATCCATATCCATGTTGGTATCTCGGCCTTGTCTTGAACGAATCGTAATTCTCTAGCAATCTCGTCCGCGCATCGACGGCCTCAGAAGGCTCGTCAGTGGTGCCCTGCTGCTGCGTCGCATCCGAATCGATGTCGGTTGTAGCATGGTCTTGAGGCTCAACGCCGTCTGCTGCCAGATCCTTGTCCTTTCGCGAGTCGTCCGGCGATTCGGGAGGCATGTGCGCTTGCCTCAGATGCGAAGGATGCGAGGGAGTATGTCGATGGCCTTGTCGCGAAGGCGGATTGCTACTCGGAGGACTCGTAGGGCTTGTGGCTCCAGAGCTGTCGTCTCTGGGCTCTGCATTGGAGGCCATGGTGGGGTGTGCTTGCGTCTGCGCAGTCTGGTGCGGCGTGTTTACTTTTTGCGTGTTTCGGGCGGATAGCTATAAGTATGCTTTAGGTTGCCTCGAGCTGTCGCACTCCCCACACCACGCCAACGATGGATACTGCACACTGGACCTACGGTGAATATTCTACCGTCCGCGTGCCATTGTGATTCAGAGAGCGATCTGAGGCCGAGCGGATGTAAGGGCGGTGAGGTCCTGTACACGCGACTGCATCCAGCACGAACAGTGCAGCGATGCCTTGTTCAAGTAATGCCGCCGCGTCGTCAACGTCCATCCATTCACATCGCTCGGGCATCTGGCTGACCCCCAATTGCCGTGACTGGCTCAGGGCGCACTTCCCCAAAAGATGCTTCGCTGCGGCCCCTCCCGCTAAGATCCGAGACCGACGCACACCTTTTTCGCCAGACCTGAACCTCCCTCCAAGCTTGACTTCTTCCTCCTCAGACGAGCTCGCCCAAGTCAAGCAACACTTCTCCTCCTCGTCTCATCACCACCGAGTCGACGCAGACTACCTTACTCACTAGCCATGGGTAAGTATCGCGCTTCTCGATGCATGGCTGCAGCCGCTGGCTGAACACAAACCCGCTGACCATCCCCATCAGCGCCAAAGTTCGACCCCAACGAGGAGAAGGTCATTCACCTCCGTGCCACCGGAGGTGAAGTCGGTGCTTCCTCCGCCCTCGCCCCCAAGATCGGTCCTCTTGGTCTCTCCCCCAAGAAGGTCGGTGAAGATATCGCGAAGGCCACTGGTGATTGGGTACGTATCGCAGCAGTACGGTTGCATATGGGGCTCCCCATCTCTAACAGGCTAAACAGAAAGGTCTGCGTGTGACCGTCCGCCTCACCATCAAGAACCGTCAAGCCGCCGTCTCCGTCGTCCCATCTGCCTCCTCCCTCGTCATCAAGGCCCTCAAGGAGCCCCCGCGAGACCGCAAGAAGGAGAAGAACATCAAGCACACCAAGTCCATCCCTCTTGACGAGATCATTGAGATTGCTCGCAAGATGCGCTTCAAGTCCATGTCCAAGGACCTCAAGGGTACCGTCAAGGAGATCCTCGGAACTGCTTTCTCCACCGGCTGCAAGGTCGACGGCCGTAGCCCCAAGGATATCTCTGACGACATTGAAAACGGCGAGATCGAGATCCCTGAGGAGTAAATGCAGCCATATCCTAAGCAGGGGTGCTTGAATTGAAGTCACGAAAAGTCGGCATGGTGGCGTTCGGCGCTTGCTGGCCATCCAAGACGATGGACCATTATGGGATACGATACCTGATACAATGCGAACTTTACGCCCGCCGTCCAATTTCCTTGTCTCATTTTCACATCCCCAACCTTGCCAACACTCTGGCCTCTACCCTCTCCTCCTTGGTCTGGGCCTATTTTGGTGCAAGGGAGATTGACTCCCAAGCTTTCTTCGGAAAGCTACCTCTTACTCACCGTGCTGCCTTTGCTTCGCTAGGCAGGATGGTCCATCCGACGAGGTTACAAATCTAGTAAGTAGTACCGGCGAACTGATGGACACTCCATCTACAAGTTCTCTCTGCGTGCGCCATTGCCTTTTCCCACCCCAACAACAATTAGATGTATCATTGTCAACAAGATCGAAAGCCGTTGCGTCACGCATGCATGCTTCACTCATTTGAAGCGATGTACGAGCTCCACAAAGATCCGAGCGACGAGCCTCGCCTACATATCAGCGATGTACGCACGCATGTTCTCGACTCACGACTCTACCAGCGATCTAGAGATTCGATTTGATGACTTGACATTTCGCCTACGCGCTGGCTCGTAATGACGCCTGGAGACAAACCCATCGTTCTCGTATAGGTCGGCACAGCGATATTCAGTTGCCTAGACCTAGAAGATCCGCTGTCTCAGCTCTTTCAGTAGCGGACAGGTAGGAGATCTCACGAGTGGGCTCAGCAGCGGAGTTGGAAGTTATGCATAGCATGGATTGCTCTAAGCTGGTAGGACGCTTTCACGTGCAAGCTAATGGCCCTCATATGTCTTTGATGCCTGAGGCAGACACGCTACGTCGCTAGCCTGAGGGGCGGCTTCCAGAAAGTTCTCAACTCGGCCCAGTCAGCAAGGACTCATCTAACAAACAGACATCCGAGTTCGTCGATAATAACATGTGACCAGCTTGACCTGAATCGCAGTTCTCCGTCTCCGCATCTCTTTCCACAATTGCTCAATCACAGTCAGGAGACCAAGGGATATCTGTGGCGCACGGCACCGCCACAGCATCGAGACTTTGGAGTGCTGTGGCTCTTGCGCATCCTACCTTACGTCACCAAGCGCTGCGACTCAAGTGCTTTCTTGATCCAGAACCTCACACGAGACCCTCAAATGCGCCTCACTCTTTCCAACACACTTGGACTTCACCTTCTGCCTTGAACCTGAGATTTTAATTCCTTGGAGATACCCCATTAGCGCTTCCATTCTGCAGCGGCATCGACAAACATCGACGTTTTCCCGTCCTCGCGATTGCAACGGCAAACCCGACTTCAGTTTGACAAAGACGAACTTGCCATAAGCAAACGCCCGTCTGCGTATCACCTCCGACTTACTACACCTGAGCAACGCCGACAACAGCCGCTCTCGACCACGTTCCCGCGCGCTTTGGTCCATTTCTTCCGAGGGGCATTGGCTCCCTTTCTCGCCTTCCTTGACCTATCTTCACATACGCCTAGCCCTCCATGGACCGCAGTCAGACACCACAGCAACGCGAATTGGTGTACTGCCATCAGTGCGAGAACGAGTGGTACAGAGACGAGCACGGCATTATCTGCCCCGAATGCCAGTCAGACTTCACCGAGATCATCGAAGACAGCAACCGCGATCCTCGCGATGACGATGCAGAAGAGCATGGATTCGACGCACCAGATCCAGATGAGGGAGACATAGATGACTTCTTCAATTGGCAACCTAATGCGCCTGGTCAGCCTCCTGGCGGTCGCTTTCAAGGAACATTCACACGCAACATGAACTTGAGCAATCAAGCGGGCGCAGCACAGGGCGGAGGTGGTCTGCTTGGAGGACTGTTGGGTTCAGCAATACAGGGACTTTTGAGCGGTCAACGTCCGCCGCAGCAAGCTTCGCAAGGGCAAGGAGCCAGTCGAGATACATCAGGTGCAGAGGGTCAGGGCAATCCACAGACGCCTGGCTCCCTGCAACAGAATCAACCGCAATGGGCCCAACCGGGCACTACAGTTCGTCATGGCCACGGTCCAGGGTATTCTTTCACCATTACTACCTCCTCGGGCGGTACGGGTCTAGTCCCTCGCGATGCAAACGGTGCCCAGCCATTTCAACGTCAACCCGCCGCGCTTCAGCAAATGCTAGACGAGATGGTCCGCAACATCGGCGTGGCACCGATGGGTATGGGACCTGGTTTTGGCGGTGGAGGAATGTATGGAGGAGGAATGCATGGCGGACCCGGAGGACCGATGATGGGTATGGGTGCTGGCCCTCCAATTCCGATGGCCGATTTGATGCAGCTATTTGGAATGGGAGGAGGCCAGCATGGCGACGCTGTCTACACTCAGGAGGCGCTCGATCGGGTCATCTCACAGCTTATGGAACAACACCAGTCCGGCAACGCGCCGCCGCCAGCATCGACAGATGCGATTGAGTCGTTACCAAAGCGGCCAGTGACGCAGGAAGATGTCGGCGACAACGGCAAGGCGGACTGCAGCATCTGCATGGACGATGCAGAGGTGGGCAGCATGGTCACGGAGCTACCTTGCGGTCACTGGTTCCATCACGACTGTATCAAAGCTTGGCTCACCGAGCACGACACCTGCCCGCACTGTCGGCAGGGTATCATGCCCAAAGACCAGCCCAACAACGATCGCGCACGGGACCCAAATCAGGCCCCTCATCACGACATGCATACGGCAGAGCAGCAGCGAGCGCCAAGCACCCAGGGCGAAGGTGGCTCATCAGGTGGAATGTTCTCGCGGATGCGGCAGGCATTCGGCGGCAACAGAGGCGAGAACCGTGAGAGTCAAGGACAGTGAGCATGTATACAGGTCTGCTCACTATTGTGTACTATAGATCGACGAAGGAGAATGCGAACTATGCTAATCGTCGGCTTGGCGATCCATTGGCAATCTCTCCACGTACCATTCGCGCTCGGCGGAACCGACACAGCAGTCACAGGTTGCGAGAATCTCTGGACGAGGGTAAAATCCCTGTTGTATATGAGATTTTCCTGAGGAGGTAATCGGGCCGGATCTTCCTAGAATCATGCCCTACCATTGATGCGTTCCGGTTTGGCTTTGCAAAGAAGTCTCACCTAGCCGACTAACTCTTTGGCAACATTCTCTCATGGATCTCCTTTCGGACGGCTGCAGAAATATCCACCACTAGAACTACCTTGACTTGGATGGATCTTGGTGTCCACATTGTCGGGCTCCGTAGTTACCCCTTCGGATCGCGCGGACGTCGCACAAACCTCAACTTGATGAACACTTTCCACACAAGTATATGACAGGGTTCCGTCTCATCTTCCTAGCCACACGGCTACTCCAGTATTCACCGCTTGACACATCAAGTCTGAGCAAATCCGTTGCAGCGCTCGCCCGACAAGAGCGCCTGCGCCTCCCATCCCGGAGACCGCATGTCGCCGCAGTATCCACTCCAATGCCAAATGATCAGCTTCTTTTCAGCACCGATACAGAGGATCTTGCTCGACTCATCGAATACGAAAGGTGCTGTGGCGCCTCTGCAGACGCCACACCCAAGGAGAACGTGGCTCGGGAGGCTTTCGCCAGTAAGATCGTCCGTAGGGACTTCTTCCACAAAGCGTACAACGAATCGTTCCCCTTGGCTGCGGTGTGCACCAAAGAGGTAGGAGGATTTTGTATGGTTGGTTTTTTAATATTGCGAGGGACTGCGATGTGTCCTATGTTGCTTCCTTTTCTGCCGTTCGCTAGTAGCTTGGTGGAGTACTACTTTACATTGATTGAGCTGATGAAGAAGGCACCGGTCAGATACGAAGGATAGACGACAGACAGGATGTATAAAGAGGTGTGTACAGGTTCGTTTTGTTTGTCAATCAGAGCAGCATCTATCGTTTTCCCCACTGTCGTTCATTTGCACGTTAACATGAAGGTCCAATCTCTATTCTTTGTTGTCTTTGTGGCTGTTGCTGCTGGCCAGCAGTATACACGCTGCGGTGTTCAAGACCCAAGGTACGTCGAAACTCCATCCTTGGAATATCTTCATCGTTTTCAACAGCTGATTGATCCCTAGTGACGCCCTCAAAGCAGCCCACAACGAAGCCTACTTGAGCAGAATATCCAACTCCAGCGCGACCACCTCCAGAAATGTTGACACATATGTCCACGTTGTCACTTCCACCACCAAGCAGAACGACTACTCCAAAGCCATGGTCCAGGAGCAAATGAAAGTCATGAACGATGCCTATTCCGGTTGGGGAGTCACTTTCAACACCGTAGCCATCAACTTCACCGTGAACGACGCCTGGGCATCCGCCGCCATGGAAAGCGACGAAGAATACGACATGAAAGCCGCTCTTCGCCAAGGCAGCTACGCAGACCTGAATCTCTACTTCACCAGCGACTTGCCAGATGGCTTGTTGGGGTTCTGCTATTTCCCCGTTGACAGGTAGGAGGACCACAACTCCCCTCCCCCCCAAAGGCGATTCAGAATTTCTCCCCCATTCCAGCTAATGCACACTTCTTTCTTTCCCAGCCCGACCAAACAAGACCGCATCCTCGACGGCTGCATGTGCCTCGCGGATTCCATGCCCCACGGCAGCGCCACACACTACGACCTCGGCTACACCGCCGTGCACGAGACAGGCCACTGGTTCGGCCTCTACCATACCTTCCAAGGCGAATCGTGTTCCGGCTCCGGCGATTACGTTTCCGACACTCCGATTCAGAAGACTCCGACTTCGGGTTGTCCGGCAAGGCAGGATTCGTGCCCGAAACAGCCTGGGCTGGATAAGTAAGTCTCTCTCTCTCTCTCTTCTCCAGGGGACTTTGCTTAAGAAGAAAGTGAAAAAAAGGGGGTGCGCGGTATGCTGATTTCAGGGTGTTAGCATTCACAATTTCATGGATTATGGCTACGATAGCTGCATGACCCTTTTTACGCACGGGCAGCAGACGCGCGGGTTGGCGATTTACGACCAGGAGCGGGCTGGGAAATAGGAGCTGGGAAAGAGTGGATGGATAGATTGGTACTTCTGCTCGCAGTGTCTGGTTGGGTTTCTGACTTCTCCACTTCATGTTTGAGCGACTGGCGTTTCTAGACGATCTCGTGATCGACACGGTTGTTGATGTCGATGTTGGTGTTCAGAATTATTCTGATTCTTTGTATATACGGCAGACAACATCTGTTTTGGGCGTGGTTCGAGGGACAAGGAACTCGCTCTCTGTGATTTACGACTTCGTCGACTCGAATCAACACCTCAGACCGTGACAAAGACTGCTTCTTCCGAGGACAGGCATGGTCAAGCACAATTGGTTACATTTGGCTCGCGAAAGCGTCTGTCTACCGAGAGATGATTCTCGTTGTCCCCCGGGTATCTCTAAAAGCACAATCACTCCACCCTCCTCCATTTGAAATCATAATGTACGCACGCAGCCGCGGTCGTATTTTGCAGTCTCAATAGTCGGTCTCTTCATGAATGCTCTCACTTGAAGAGCGCCTGAATCTCGATCATTCGCTCCTTGGCTTCCTCAGCCTTGCTGCGCCTATTGCTCATCGAGAGCTGCGCCAACTTCTGCTTTCTCTTCTGAAGTTTGACAATTGCCTCCTCGATGGAGTCCTGCATGATGAAGTGCTTGATCGTGACCTCACGGTTCTGACCAATGCGATGAATTCGGTCGACTGCCTGCTGCTCCACACCGGGGTTGTACTGAGGCTCCATGACGTATGCCTTGTTTGCGGCGGTAAAATTGAGGCCTTGTCCACCTGCCTTGATCGAAACAATGAGGACAGTGACGTCGGGATCAGTGTTGAAGGTCTCAATTGCTTGTGTCCGCTTCTTGACGGACATGGCGCCGTCAATGCGAGTGAAGCGGATGCCGTTCTTCGTCAACGCATACCCGATGAGATCCAGGTATGATGTCCAGCCACTGAAAACGACAGAGCGGACAGGTGGCTCTCCTGGCGGAAGTTCAGAGGTCTCACGAGCCGATTCCGCGAGGTCGTCTAGGAGCGCCTTGACCTTCGTGTGAGGTCCGCTGTATGTAGCCTCGTCCCACTTGGCCGTTCCGGTCTTCTTAGCAGCTTCACGAGCCGCGACAAACTGGCGCAGGGCCGAGCGACGAAGTGCAAATAGACCGAACCTCACATACAAGTCGCAGTGAGGGCAGTGATAATGGCGATCAGCGGTCGTGATCTTGCTGATTTCGTTGACATACTCCTTCGAGCAGTCGGGGCAAAGGAGATGGTAGCAAGGCGTAAGATGTCCGACAAGATCAGCGCCATCTTTTTCGTCTCCGTCTTCCTCTTCGCTACCCGAGTCGTCGTCAGAGTCGCTGCTATCTTGACCAGTGAGATCTGTAGCCCCATTTGGCAGTGTTCGCTCTGCATCCAGCTTCCGATCACACGCCTGGCACCGGTCGACATCACTGTCCTGCATCGTAGTGAATGTTTCGTAGGCTTGCTTCTCACTCACGAACTCGTCCTCGGGCTCCAGCTCTGGCTCGTCACCCGCGTCAAGCACAATGGCATTTTCCGGGTCATCTCCTTCGACATCCTTCAGATCCTCATCTGTGATCATCTCGCGTCCATGGGCGCAGATTTGACGGAGCCGACCAATGGACTTGAGAACGTGGGCGTACGCCTTGCCTTTCAGTGCTGTAGTGCCACCGTGGGTGATGTTGTTGAATTGGCTTCTTCCTGCCGACGCAAATTGTCTGTACAACAGTGCCTCGGCCTTGCTGAACTGAAGCTTCACGGATGTCTCTGTTCGATCAGGCAGGCCTATGGTCTCCTTTCCACGGCACAAGGTGATAGAACGGACCAAGATCTGGAGCTTTGGAATGACATCTGCGTCTCCCAGCTTGAATGGAGACATGATGTGTTGCGTCCACTTGGCATGATTGTCGAATGGATGAAGTCGGAGAAACTTGACGAGAGAGCCTAGATCATTCAGGCTATTCTGCACTGGAGTTCCAGTGACTGCCCAACGGCGCTGTGCATCCAGAGCGCAGCATGCCTTGAACATCTTCGTATCCGTCGTACGAATGGTATGCGCTTCGTCGAGGATAATGCGAAACCAGTTTACGGAGTTCAGAGCGGTTCTCTTGCGCATGCCATCGCTGAATTCAGCGGCGCATGTATTGTATGTGGTAAGGACGACATGATGTCGAGCGAGCTTGTTGAAGTCTTGCATGCGGTTGGCTCCGTGGTATTGATAGACTTGCATCTTGTCCGCTGCAGTGTGTTGTTCGATTTGTGCTGCCCAGTTCGACATGACTGACTTCGGACATATGATGAGCGTGGCCCTAGCGTTTCTCATGACATCCGCAGACGGAGGTGGATCCTCCCGATGGAATCGGAACGCATCATCTACAGTATGTGCAATCAAAGCCAGGATACTCAAAGTCTTGCCCAGTCCCATGACATCTGCCAAAATGCCTCCTCGAACGTAATCAGGCTTTTGTGCGCTTTCTTCATACGTGATCTTGTGATACCAGGAGCGCTGACCATTGTCCTTCGCCCTGTATTCCCACAGCGAGTGGGCAGGCAGGTCATCGCCCTCAAAGTCATCACGCTCGTGATCCATGAGGAAATGAAGGGCCTGCTTTTGATGATCGAAAAGCTGGGAAGTGATGATGTTGGAGTTTGCCTCCATGCTCGGTAGATTCTCCCCGGCCTTGGACAACTCGTCGAACAGAGCGTCCTGTTCACGGCGCATCTCCTCTTGAGTTCGTTGGACCGTGTACGTCGTGGACTGTCCTTTGTTTTGGGTAGATTTCGACGGTCCGAAATTCTGGGGAGCTTGCGGGTCGTAGCGCTCTCTGTTAGGTGCTGCTGTCAAAAACAGCTGTTTCTGAGAGAGGAAGCGACCAATCGCGTCTGCCTTGTTGCGTGGAGAGGATAATTCAATCTGAAGCCCCATGCTCTCTGAGACCGGCTTGCCCATGTACTCCCCTTCCTTCTTAGCTCGCTGCTTCAGAAAGATCTTGAGCCGAATGCCATTAACGTCCGAAGCCGACAGCATCGGGCAGAGTGCAGAGGCAAGTTTGGAATCTAGCGTGGCGAACTTGTCCTGATGATTGTCGAACAGATGGATCAACATGCTTCTGGGGTCGATTGATGCTCTCTGGAACTTGACCTTCATCGGGGGCCAGTAATCCTTGATGACACGCTGCTTGTTTGGAGGGTATGCTGGAATTCTCGAGGCATTGGCCTTACCATGCAGAATTCCAAGGCAAACGACCTCTTCAGTACCTCCTTTGCTGCTGGCATCTTTCACGAGTTGAACCTCATCGTCGTCGTTGGTCAGGTCAATGGTCTGTGAGGACTGCGCCGAAGCAGCGATCTTCGCACTTTGCTCTTTCATGTGAGCGCTGATTGTGCCTCCACCGGATGAGCGTAAGGAACTCGCCTTCTGCTTCTTCCGCTCCTCATCAGATTCGCCGTCCTCGATGGTTCGAGCCTTGCGTTTCTTCGCTGATACATCCTCGCGTTCGATGACGCCGTGTAGATTTTCGATCATTTGGCCAAATCCAGTGTTACCTTCGCTGCCGTCGGCTTCCACAGCTGCGTCGGTGGAGGATCCATCGCCTGGCGTGTCGGCGTTCTTCGAGGCGCCTTTGGGATTCAGAAGCGACTTTGGGTCGAATGTCAGACGCTGCGATGGAGCCCCGTCATTGGCAGGTGGGGCGGGTTTACGTGTCTGCTGAGGACCTGTGGACGTCAGAATCCCGTTTTGAGGCGCAGAAAGGCTGTTGGAGTTGACAGGTGAAGAGGGGTGGTTGATGGTTTGCAAGGAGTCAGGATCGGGTGAAGCCATGACTGCGTGAGTGTGCGTGTGCACAGCACAGCTCGGCTTGCCAACGGGGATGTGTGTGGGAAGAGGATGTGGTGTTGACGCAGAGGTGGTATAGGTTTTGTGTTGGTGTCGGTGCAGGTGGTTTGTGTTGTGGTGGAACAAGAGCAAGAAGACGAAGAACTGGAGGTGGGTTTTGGCGTTGGACGCGACAATTGTCGCTCGTCTGCTTGTCGTCACGCTCGTGGAAGTGTGCGCACGGACGGCACTCGAAGCATGTGATGCAACCTATAGCTTCACTTGCAGGTGAGGGGAGTTGCTCGAAAGTGTGAGCCGTCTAAGAACAGTCGTACGTACCGTAGTTCGGAACTTTCTGCTTCTTGGAGGATTTAGCTTGCTCTTTAGCAAATGCTTTCGGGTTCAGCAACTGCGCTGGATTCATCGCCTGGTAGTCCTGGTCTCTGTTCTTAGGCAGTAATGCGTGGCAAGGTGCGGTTGTCGAAAGGGGCGAAGGCGGAAAGCTCAATCACCGGGGCGAGGAGGAGCATCGATTGAGCAAGCACATGTCAAACTCCGGAACGCCGCTCGCTATCACCAAATGGCCCAGATGATTGTGTGAAGGCAGTGAACGCGATGAAGTTCCATGACTGCATGTCAAGTAGGGTTCATCGGTAGACTAGCGCGACCTACTTCGGCTGCTCCCGGGCTTTGTTTTGCAGCGAGAGCGAGGGCAGTCTCTTTGTCCCTCAACCCTCCACGGGGACTGTCACTCTACAATTGATTGTATATATCTTCATCATATCGTCGAGTCTGCACGCCTCAAATAATGTGTAGGCTTTTGCTCGCGCGTTCTGGCGATGCCCCCTGATTAGAGACGCGTGCTCAGCTCTACTCGCTCTCGCCTTGAACTTGTATCATTGACCTACCGGAAGGCGTCCATTCGCCGAACACCACATTCAATAAAGACAGGGCATATCTCCAGAACGATAGGGTTGTAGCGAAAGCTGCGGATTATACGCCAAGACAAGATGACTAGTCTTACCATCAAGGTGCTCCATCCGCAGCGAACTTGGGTGAGCTTTGTTTTGCAACTCGACTACACTTCATCTGACCACTGAAGAGTTTGTCACATTTCAGCCTTACTGCGCTTCCTTCTGTTCGGCGCAGCTCCATGGCGTGCACCACTCAGGTGCGTTTCGTCTGAAAATCTCTTGGACCGGCTGGTGCTTCGCATCCTCTTTCGGGTCATCGACTGTTCCGCCCTTCACGATATTGACTCCAGGCATCGCGTCGGCTTGTGCCATCATTACAGTCGCGCAATTAGCACAATTGGAGTAATGGACATCCTTGCCGGAGTCGGCGACACGGGTAAACTTCAAGTCTGTGCCGGACAGCTTCTTGTACTGCGGAATTTCAGTCAAGACGTCACAGCTCAAGCGTATGCAATCGACATACCTTATCTGCGGGAATGAGTATATTGAAGCTGCCATTCGAGCCGGCCGTCTTTCGGCATGGAATGCAGTGACAAACTGAAACACCGGTCAGCATGAGTCGACGTGTCGGGATAGAGGAAGAACGTACTTGCTACTCCAAGAGGCTCTCCCTCATACTCATAGGTCCATTGACCGCAGACACAGCTTCCTTTCCCTGGCATCTTGGCTATCTTTTGCAATCGGAATGTCAGCTAGTTGTTCGAAATATGGCGAAGTCGAAGGTGGGATGATTGTGGAGCCCATGTCCTCGGTCCAAGATGCTCGACCCGACAAGCCTGACAGTAAGTGGAACCCATACCTCTAGGAACACCTTGCAAGCTTCAAAAAATGTTGTTTCGTTGGAAATAAGACGCTCAGCAGCCGCATCGAAATGATGAGGATACACGGCTTTAAACACGTATCAGTCAAAGGCCCCACCTGTAGAGCGACAACGTACCGATTGCTGCGCTGGACTTGATGTTCAAGTACCTAGGTAACTAGGGCGCGCCAAGAGAGTGGCTAAACGCGCACGGCTGCTTCCGTCGGCTGCGCCGGAGACTGTGAATCCCTACCTGTACAGCTTTCGCCAACTCGCGACACTTCCTCAGACTTCCACAGAGAGTCTCTAGCAGATATTCCGAGCAGCTTGTCCCTTTTCCGATATTAGATATGATATCAGGCGGGCGACTTGGCCTTTCCATTTGATTCCAGAGGGTCCGAATGTGCCTGCTGTGTAGGTAGGAAGTGCGAAGATATCAACGCCACGAAGCCAGATCAGCGCGCAATATGAACTTCCGAAGAGAACCAGTATGTTACGTTCTCACATTCGAGGTTTCCTGCATGATCCCATGATCCAGAATGCTCTTCATGGCTCTCACGTGATCATGAAAGTCGATGCAATGATGGCGATGCTTGGATGCTAACCTGCAATCGACGACATGTGATGCCAGAGTCGTGCCTGGGAAGCGCTATCGATCAATCAACCGAGAGCACGCCCAAACAACTCACGTCGTCTTTAGAGTCCTGTATAGGCATGCATGCCTGAGGATCCAGCTCCTTATCCAGACGCTAGTGCGATAAGCCCCACGGCTTGGCGGCACTACCTCTTCCGAGTTGCTTCTCCGCGTCAGCGACGGGAAACCAACGCCGGCGGCCAGCCGGAAAGCTGCAGCCTCGACTTGCTGCTCGTTATCACACGCCTCTCCTGGTCTTGCTCCTGTTCTCGTCCACTCCCGGCCTTGCACTTGCTGGTCTTGGGAGCTGCGTGACATCTCATATCGTATCTCTATCTTGCAGCCTGCGGTCTGAAAGCGTCATCATGGCAACTGCCGTGGCAAAAGGTACGATCTTATCACCGAGTCCCGTCGATACGCCGGTACGGTGTGAGCTGCAGGTGACCGAGGCGCCGCTCGAGGCATTCCATCTCTGCACTTACAGCCGTATCATGGCGATAAAGAGGTATAGCATGCTGATATGGTGAGCGTACAGGCATAATCTTGTCCATCTCCATCATCACGGCCCTAGGATTGGCGGTATACGAGAACCCGCAGGTGCAAGAATGGCTGGAAGAGCAACGACGGAAGCTTGCTGAATTGCTACGACAAATTGGACAAGACCTTGATCCACAAAGTCGGCAGGCTGCGGAGGCTTTCGCTTTTGAGGGGCGGACACCAGCGAACAACGAGAGTCTTCGGAGGGAGGCTACAGGCAGCCAAGATGCTGCAGCCCTAGCAACCGGACGACGGCTCTCGAATGCCACAACTGTACGCCGGATACCTATTGGAGGTCCTGCAGATCCGCAAGAGGCCGAAGAAAGGAGAAGGAAAGGCAGAGAGTACCTAGCACGTCGCAACCAGCAGATGTACGAGTTGCAGCAAAAGCGAAAGGCGGCAGCCAAGGAAGCTGGAGAAGCCACGCCGCCCACACCGACGTTCGATGAGCTTGTCGATTTGGAAGGCAAGCTGAAGGCTCCAGTAATCGAGGAAAAGCAACTACCGTCGCTCCCGGCGGCGGATCTACCACCAGAGCCAGTACGAAACGAGATGAGAGAGATCGAACGCAACCTGTCCCAACCGATGTGGGCTGCCCACTCCGGCTCCGCAGGCCCGAGTGATTGGCAATCTGGATCATCTTTCGCAAATCCCTTTGGCGATGAATACGCACTTGAGCGGAGTGAGACGCCGAAGCCACCTGTGCCACCTAAGATCGAGCTTGACAGAGCGCGAACACCGCCCATCACTATCCCTGGAAGCTTCTCGCCAGTTACGACAGAAGAACCATCAGGGCCAGAGCAACCGAACTACGAAGGCCTCAGCTATGAAGAGCAGCTTGCCGTTGCACTTTCTTTGTCGGAACAAGAAAGCTCAAGCAACTCAGCAACCGTAAGGCAAAGTCAGCCTGAGGAGGACGACGATGACCTTCGAGCGGCAATTGCGGCAAGCATCAGAGAAATGGATGACCAGCAAGCTGCTTTCGCGATCGCCAATGCAGAGCAGACGGCTCCACAGCGACTTCCAGCAGAGCCGCAACTCTTAGTAGACCTTACGCCCTCGACACCTTCAGCCTCAGTGCCTGTTCGCAGCCCCTGGGAGGAGCTGTTTGACCCGCCAATACCCCTCGGCACAACTAACGCAGCCTCGTCAGAAGCGTCAGACGAGCTATATCGACTCACTCCAGAGCTCACACGGGCACGTCTTGCAACCTTTGATGCTCAGCAGCCAGCGGTGGTCGCTCCACCTTCTTCTGCAGGCTCTAGCCTTCCGTTCGATCCGGTCCGCGAAGCTGTACATACGGAAACGCCGTCGGCACCAGCAGATGTCATGGATCTAAGCTTCTTCTCAGCGCCCGACCAAGCTCCGTCGCCTGCTAGCACTCACACACCTGATCGTGACACACTCCAGTTGATCGATGTGAATGAAGACCGCCCCGATGGCACACGTACTCCTACATCACGCGCTCACTCGTCCTTCGGCTTCCAGACCGACTCAGACTCTGACACATTTGCTTCAGTTTCCGCGCCTGTCTCGCGGCCACAATCCCCACCGCATAGCGAGATGTCGGAAGTGGAAGTAGTGGACCTTATCGAGGATAGCGATGTGGACATGCTGTCTGAAGAAGGTGATGGCGTGGCAACACCCGACAGCTGGTCCGAGGTGGGCTCACGCGATGCAGACAGTGAAGCGGAGGAACCCCAGCATCAGCCCTCGCGGGTGACCCTATAAGCTCATCGTTTCGTTCCTCGTTTAGAATAGCCTCTTCTCCATCAGCATGGATCATCGTTAGTCTCTCGACGTTGGCAAAGCCAGTCCCAGTTGCTTCAAGATGTACGTCTGCGGTACTCATCCAGTCGCTCAAACACATCAACTCCGTTCCAGGTCTCCGGCGTGCCTGAGTCTGTCCGTGGCTGCAGTGTAGGCATGCCAGTCTGCTCAATGCAAAATGCCGCGGCCACGGCTGCCCACCTAGCTGACTCCAATACATCGAAGTCAGTCCTTGCAAGTCCAACAGCAAGCCCGCCGAGAAACCCATTTCCGCCGCCGGTGGGATCCACAACTTTCTGAGCACTCTCGTGAAACGCAGGCAGCCACTGACGGGTGGACGGTGCAAGTACGAAGCAGCCTGATGCTCCTGCCCTGATGACCGCTGCACCGTTACCGTCGCTGCCTATTCCGTTCTCCAGGAATCGTTGCGCGTGGTTCTCCACGGCGGTCTTGGCGACTGAGACATTATGTGTGAAGCCAAAGAAGGAGGCCAATTCGTCGTGATTCGGGCTGAAGACATCCACATATTTGAGGGCCTCGTAAGTCGATTGGAGCTCAGACGGGATGCAGAGATCCGGAAAGGGCTCCCATACGAAAATGGGTCGAGGCATGTCCGAGTTACCATAGGTCTCCTGCCGTCGGGCGAGGATGCCCTTCACTTGCTCGATGCATCTTGTTGGGCTGCAGATGAGATGGAACGATCTGGCAGCTAGGAGGTCTGGCGTGAGGTCGGTATAGGTCAGCTGCTTCTTTTCGGTGATGTATTTGAATGTCCTGTGCTCGTTGCCGCTGTAGCCATTCCAGCCGCGAGTGGTAGGTGCTGGTCTCTCTCTCAGATAGACACCTGTCTCCCATGATTCTAACACCGCGCGACACTCCCGGGGGAAGTCCGTTCCAGCGTCTACGATCCAGCCAATGGTCTTTGATTCCGGTGGAGGAGAGAAGAGGCGAGCAGCTACAGCGGCGAAAGTACCTGCTCCACCGACAACATTGAGTTGAGGCTCTTGGTCCGCTGCTGTTGGAGGAGGATAGATGTCGTCGATGATGAACATGCCCAGGGTGCAGAAGTCCATGTGGTTGCGGGCGCTCACCTTTTCGATGGCCGTAATGAGGTAGATGACTGGTGGAGGTTTCAATGTTGTTGATGAGGAGTTTACGGAAGAGGAAGCAGTTTCAAAACAGCAAATAAAGCCGGATGCCGAGATGGGGTTACCGGAAGTAGGCTAGAGTCGGCCGATGGAACCCGTCGGATTCGGCTCGTTAGCTAAGCTACATGCATCAGTGCTCGAGGTCAGGTTAGCTGAGGCGTCTGGTGAAAGTCTGCACAGCTGCAACTTGTTGCTACCTGAGGTACAGACGACACGCCCGCCAACTCGCCCATCCCAGCACCCGAACCACGCTGTACAACGCACCTCCGGCTCCATCTCCCTCCGCGATCTTCTTAGCAAAGACTGGGCGCATCGACTGAGGAGAAGCTCGGCTGGCGTATCCGTGTCTCAACCCTTGCTCGTCGTCTGCACATTGGTTGGTTACCTGCCGCAGCGAGTGCGCGTGAGCTGCTCAGCACTCCCATCACCATGGCAAATCAAACAGGCATGAACAACCTGACTACCCTCATCAAACGGTCAGTCACTCTTTCCGACTCCCTCTCCCTCATACCACGGTCATTCGTAAACTATTCGCACCATGGCGGAGAAATCCCGCTTCTCAACCATCAGCCCCGTGGCTACTGTGCCTGGAGACAATCGGCTAAATCTTCTCCTCCGCAGGCTTGAAGCAGCGACCTCCCGATTAGAAGATATTGCGTCTTCCTCTCAGTCCCTCGATGCGCCCGACGCCAATGGCTCGACATCCGCTGCGGCGCAGGGGCCGGCCAACAAAGCATTGTCCAGCGCTTCCGATCTCCCTACAGTCTCACATACCGTCAGTGGACAGAGCCAAGCAACGGTGAAGGCTCCTGCTGAATCCTTGTCGCCGGCGATCAGTGACATGGATGCCATCATAAACGGAGAAGTTCAGGCATTCATGGAGGCGAGCAAAGGAATTGATCCCTTGGTTCAAGAGCAGGCAGAAGCAGTCGCAAAGGGCTTTGCGGACCAGAGACGCTTCTTGCTTGTGACGACCAAGGCGAAGAGACCGGATCCGCAGTCACAAACGTTCATGGACCTCTTGAAAGACTTGCAGCAGGATTTGGGATCAGCTGGTGACATTAAAGACAGCAATCGGGCTTCGCCAATGAAAGAGCATCTGGCTATGGTTGCAGAGGGCATAAGCACCCTACAATGGCTGGTCATGGACGGCAAACCGGCAGATGTCGTCGGCGAAATGATTGGTGGAGCACAGATGTACGGCAATCGTGTATTGAAGACCTATAAGGAAGGGTATGTTGGAATCCGGAAGAATCGTTTGACACAGAAGCTCATTTGTTCTCAGGGATCAAGCCCACGTAAAGTTCGTGCGCTCCTACTACGCTCTGCTTGAAGCACTGAAGGGGTACATCAAGAAGCATTATCCAACTGGCGTGACCTGGAACACTGCTGGAATCGATGCGGCGCAAGCCATGCGGGAAGCGCACGGCACGTCTGCGACAAACGGCACACCCGCACCACCTCCGCCATCTGGTGGTGCTCCGCCTCCGCCTCCACCCCCGCTCCCGAAATTCGACAACGTACCTCCTCCACCTCCGCCGCCGGGCGGTGCGCCGGTGCCCAAGGCAGGCAGCGGCAGTGATATGGGTGCTGTCTTTGAGCAGTTGAATAGAGGAGAAGCAGTCACAGCAGGTCTGAAGAAAGTGGACAAGAGCCAGATGACGCATAAGAATCCGTCACTACGCGCAAGTTCTACGGTAGGCTCAGATATTAGCCGGAGTAGGAGTCCGGGCCCAGAAGTTAAGCCTAAGCCATCGAATATGCGTCAAAACAGCACCATCAGCAGTACTTCCACCAAGAAGGAGGGCAAGAAAGAGCTGGACGGCAACAAGTGGCTCATCGAAAACTTCGATTCTCCTTCCGCACCCGTCGAAGTCGAGGTCAGCCTCACACAATCACTTCTTATTACCAAATGCAAGAACACCACCATCATTCTCAAGGGCAAGGCAAATGCGATCTCGATCGACAACTGCCCTCGAACACAGATCCTCGTCGAGACTCTCGTCTCGTCTGTGGATGTTATCAAGAGCCCGAACTTCGCCGTTCAGATCACTGGGACTGTACCGACAATAATGCTCGACCAGGTGGACGGAGCCAGCGTCTATCTGGGGGCCGAGAGTCTCAATACCGAGGTCTTCACCAGCAAGTGCAGCTCCATCAACATTGTGCTCCCGCCCAAGAGCGAAGACGCAGATAGCAAAGAATGCCCGCTGCCTGAACAGATTCGCACCTACCTCAAGGATGGCAGGCTTGTCAGCGAGATCGTGGAGCATGCTGGGTGATTTGCTGCGGCTGCAAGTGATGGTGTAATTGTATGTTGGGTTGGCTTTGAGCGTCTGTGTGCTAGGATAGAAAGATACCTGCTTCTTGTAACATGGACAGACAAAGTTGATCTGATCGTAGCGACGACAATTCTTGCCCCCCTTCCAAGTTGGAGAATCTAATAGCGGGCAGGCCCCAGCTCCATCATAAGCTCGTTGGAGGCTTGTACTCGAAGACGGCATTCTGCAATGGCGGACGCGGCATATAATCCTGCATAGCCGATTCCCACAGCTCGTGTTGATCACACATCCATTTCGTATTCGGACGCTGGAAATCCGGGCAAGGCGTGAAAACCACGTCGTCCAGGGTGAGTTCCATCGTCTGTCCCGTCATTTTCGGATCCGCCAGCATCGCATCGAAAGCCTTCAGGGCCGTGCTCATGGGGGTCAGTTGCTCTCTCGTCCATCGGTCGCGGAGTTGCTCCGGCATGAGATTCGTCTCGATCAGGGAAGGGTTGAGGGCGTTGATTGAAATCTTGTCGCGCGCGTAGACGGGGGCGAGGGATCGGACTAGGCCGACGAGGGCGTGCTTGGAGGCTGCGTACATGGGGAGGGAATGGTTGGGATAGAGGCCTACAGCGCTCGAGGTGACGACGATCCTGCCGCCGGGAGATTGGTTCTTTTCGGTCAGGAAGTGTCTGGCGAGGTGGATGCCTTGGAGGACGGCGTGGAGGTTGACGTCGAGGGTTCGTAGGTTCAAGGGTCTCGGGAGTCCGGTGGTTTCGTCGATGGAGAGGTCTTTGTACAGGCTGTCGGAGTCACCGATTCCCGCTGCACTCATATCAGATGCCATTTCGAGATTTGACGGTTTGTTGCTGTTTTCGTACCATTGCCAAAGAAGAGATCGAGTCGATTACCGCCCCATTCAAACGTCTGGACGAAAGCTTTCGACAAGGCTCCGTAGTTGGTCACGTCGAGGTGAAGCGGCAGACAAGTGTCATCTCCCAGTCGCGAGGCATTCTCTTTTACTCGCTCCGCCACGACATCTGCTATGGCAACTCGGTATCCGTGGAAGTTGATCAGGTGCTCAGCAACTGCGAGCCCGATGCCGGAGCCACCACCGGTGATGAGGGCGATGGGTGTTGACATGGCTGGGCTGTCTGTATGTGGGGAGACTGTTCAGAGTAGTGATCCTGCATATCAATCATTTTATAGCACAGTAGTAGCCGGTGATGTAACTTGAAGGCTGCTTGGTTACTGTAGTGTGTGGTGGGCCCCCTTCCCTTCTCCTCGAGCGGGGACCACCTACAGCCGGCAGTTGCTCCATCATCAGTACGGGGGACATCAGGGGCTTGAAGGCTAGACGGAGAAGGCGAAATTCTATCCCTCTCGGAAGTCTTTCTCCAGGTCTTCATCAATAATTAGTGAGAAGAAGTTCGCAAAGGCGGCCGCTCGGTATCGGACATGCTAGCGCCTCGGCATGCTTTACGACAATTCTCAGGACACGACATACGGTATGCCATCCAACCAACAAGACTTCTATCCGACAGGTGAAGGGACGCCCGATTGTGGATGTCCGCTGCCCGATCCCAGCACATCTCATCGCCCGCCGATGAAGATAACCCCCGCGGGCCTGATGATGACTCTGGACCTCACCTCCTCCGTCGAATTGGTACTAAGAGCGTTCAGTAAAGCCAGGTGACGTTCATCCTGGCCTCAGCATCCATCCGAAAGACACATGGACGACCTCCTACCCGCGCGGCGACGTGTCGTTCCGCCTATGAGCAGCCACTTTCCCATGCCGTCAAAATTTTCATCCTGTAGCCATGCGGCGGCGCATGTTCGAAGCAAATGCAACGATTCTCAGGACCGCAATCCAGCGCACCTCACACGACTGAGTGCTTAGCGGCGCATCTCGCAATCCGCACAACTCACATGCTCGTGTCTGCTGATGAGGTCGATGGCCTATCTCTGCGCTTGCGGTCCGCTACTCTCCGGCGCCGCGTAGCAACTTGGCGACCCTATGCGCGGTCTCGGTCTTAGGCTCGTCCACGCCGAAGTACGCCCTTCTGTCAAGGCCAACCTCCGTACAGGACCGACCTCACCGTTGACGAGCAAGTGAATGAACCTCGGGCTCGCTGTGCGTCCTGACGAGAATGCCTTCCGCGGATGCGAGAAGATAATAATGGACCTCGGGCTCGCTATGCGTCCTGGCGAGAACGCCTTCCGCGGATGGCAGGTGGGGATAAAGTAACCATCGTGCCCACCAAGAGCTGTAGGTATTCTTGTGTGATTCCTCTCTGGCAGTCCTGAGCCTATCATACCTCCCTCAAGTCAGCGTAATCGAACCTGACCTACGTTTCGTATCGTACCTGAATGCTACTCCGAACATCTTCCTGTCTTGTGTCTTTGAGAACAACTGCACACGTGCGGGAAGATTGGGAACAACATGTTTGAAAACATGTTCTTTCCCCCGACGAGAGCTGCCTTTGTTGGCCTGCTGTTGATTCTTTCAACCACTGCAGCTCCGTTGCAGAAGCAGAACCCGGAGCCTGTCATCACGACAAACGTACGTACGTGAAAGCACGCTCACATTCCCCAACGAACGCTACATCTTCGTAGTTCGCAGACCCGTCGGTCCTCAAAGTCGGCGATACCTGGTATGCGTTCGGCTCGCAATCCAACGTTGGTTCCAAGCATATCAAAGTCCAACTCGCCACTTCGAAAGACCTCAAGACCTGGACGGTGACAGGCAAGGACGCCCTCGGTACCCTCGCGCCATGGGCCGATGCTTCGAACCCAAAAGTCTGGGCACCGTCTGTCTCGCAGCGTGACGACGGCAGCTTCTTGATGTACTACTCGGCAATCACCAAGACGGCAGGCAACGGCCTCCTCCACTGTCTCGGCACGGCAATGAGCAAATCGATCCAGGGACCTTACAATTCCAACTCCGACGAACCTTTTGCCTGCCCTACAGAGCAGGGCGGCGCTCTCGACGCTTCGGCTTTCCACGACGCCGACGACGGGAAACACTACGCTCTCTACAAAATCGACGCCAACGCCCTCGGCCACGGCGGCCTCTGCGAGAATACCGTGCCGCCCATCCAGACCACCCCCATCGTGATCCAACAAGTCCAAGCCGACGGGACGACCAAAATCGGCGACCCCAAAACTCTCCTCACGAATTCGGAATCCGACGGCCCCCTTGTCGAAGCTCCCTATCTGGTTCGCAACGCCGATGGCGTGTACGTCTTATTCTTCTCTTCGCATTGCTGGGCAACGGCACAATATGCTGTGAACTATGCCACGAGTACCGCTCCGACGGGAGGCTTTGTCAGGTCTGCGAAGGCGTTGTGGGCTACGGGCACACGGGGCATGATTGGACCGGGAGGGGCTTCGATTTTGCCGGATGGGAAATATATCGCCTTCCATGGATATGCTTCGAGGGAGGAGGTGGGGTCTGTACGGTCGATGTATATTGCGCCGATTCAGTTTCGGGGTCGTGAGGTGTTGATTTGAATGAAGGTTTGGAGGGGCATACTTATGTCTTATGGCTTGAGTTTTATGTTGATGATAGACGGGTGATGAAGTTATGAGTGATGCTGGCACGCTGTAATGAGTTCATGATGGAAGCGCTTGACGCACCAGTCATATATATATACTGAGGCTTCTTGCCTCATCCTGATTGCTGCCGTCGATGACTTTTCTTATTCGTTAGAAGGGTCATCTTTCGCACTTCGAATGCCTCCCTCCCATATCTCGAAATCGGTCGTACTCTCGGCGCACCATGCGCTGAAGACCACCTTGAACGTTCGTTTCCACCCGATCAGATTCCGTTCATCTCCGGGATAGTAAGCTTTGACCTCATATATAGGGTCTTTGAGCAGGGCAATGCGGGAAGACAGCTGGTTCGTCCAAGCAAGTCCGAGGCTTGGGGTCTTGAGATTTGTGATTGCTGGGTCGTCTCCCCATCCTGTGAAGAAGCGTTGTTGGTGGTCGAGAGATAGTGGATCATCCGTTGAGAGTACAGATGGACCGGTTTGTGGCAGAGATGACTTTGGTGGCATGGCCATTGACTGGGTTGGCGATGCAGGCCTTTTCGTTCCCTGCATCGACTGGCTCGGACCTGGGAACGTAGGCTCCATGGTGGTGAACCGATCAGCGACCTGGTTCGCCACGACAACCGCGATCTTGTGCGTGCGTGCTAGATTGCGAAGAAGTGCGCCGGTCTGCGCCAACTGAGTACTGCGTTTGGCGAGAGCCTCAGAACTCTTCTTGGCCTTGCCTCCCTTGTCGAACTCCGCGCGATAGTTGGCAGCTATACTGTCGATGATCAAAATACCAATGTTGTGCTTCGATATAGCGACTGGCACTTGGAAGCGCAGGATATGCTCTTGGGCCTCGACATCGTGGATATGAGTGCTGTGTACCCGACTCAAGGAGGGTCGATCTTCGGCTGGCAGACGGGCGAACTTGGGGTTCGTGTTCAAGATCTGTGCCAGACGAGTAGTCTGTAGAGGAGCTTCAGTGGAGATGTATAGCGCAGATCTCGGCTGTTCCTTTCCGTGCAACTGGGCTGAAAGAAGGAGAGTCAAGAGAACCTGTGTCTTGCCAGCAGCACTAGGAGAGTTAGATGGACTTACATGTGCAATTTGGGAGACAAGAACCCGCTCACCTCTCGCCTACAATCTCGGTGAGATGACCAAATGGAACACCGCCTCCTAGCGCAGCGTCAAGCGAGTCGTCCAGAGTGCTTATAGGGGCCGCTTTGTCCACGAGACGAGTGCGGAGTCCAACGGCGTCGCCTTCACTCAATGCTCCGTTGCTTTCGGATCGCGCAAACCCTGCGCTCTGATGTAGCGCATCCAGCAACGCGTCGGCAAGCTTCTTCACCTCTGCGGGAGGCACCTGGGCGCGCTTTGCGACATGAAGCGCGTCGAGGGTGAGCAGGTCTGCCGTCGAGACGGATGCCTTCTCGAGCGAGGGAAGGATGTGCGAGAAGGGAGCGACGTCAAAGTGAGGGAGGATGGTGAGGAGATTGGTCATGTCCCTTGCAGCATTATCATCGCGCCTGGCGACACGATCATGAAAATCGGCCTTGGCTGCTGAGGTGGTGTTGGTGAGGCAATAACCTGTGAATTGATGGGAGAAGACGCGTCTGGATTCCGCGGTCGGGGGGTCTGACGTCTTGTACACAATTAAGGTATGTACTGTACCAGACTTTGCCACCCGGTCCATGCCGCGCCGCGCTGCAGCGGCAATCTTCTCGAACCACTCATCACAGCACCAGTCTGCTCACTTCCCTCTCCTCCTCTTCCCCCCGTCCCTCTTCTAAACACATCCAATTCCACCTACCTTACCTTACCTTTCCACCATCCGACCGCCGTTCGCTCCTTACCATACCATTTGTGCTTTCGCCACTGCCGATTCCTGCACTCCGGCCAAGTCCGCGCTCCGCTGATCCCCCCTCCTGGGCCCTTCCGCGTGCATCAGCTCAAAGCGTTCAAACATACTTCTACCGAGCCGCAGCACGATCATCGCGCGCCTGTAGGCGCTTCATACCATACCCACGATATCGACAGTCGCAGCAGTTGACGACACCATGCCGAACACGACATCTTACTCCGACCTTCCTCCGCTTCCCGATTACACCCTCAAACCTCTTCCTCCCGTCATTCCTGGCTTTCCAGATGAATACCTCACGGTCGCGCTGCCCATCATTGCGTACTGGGGAGTCTCGATGCTCTTCCACTGCATCGACGAATGGGACCTCTTCCCTCAGTACCGACTTCACACTCCCGCCGAGGTCTTGAAACGGAACCATGTCAGCAGATGGGATGTATTCAGAGATGTTATCTTGCAGCAGATCATACAGACAATCGTGGGACTCGGACTGGCTCTGACGGAGCCTCCACCGATGTATGGAAAGGAGGACTACGACGTGGCTTGGTGGGCGCAGAACGTCCGCCTGGCGCAAAGAGCAATTCCTGCCATTCTGGCCGTACTGGGAATGGATGCAAAAGCGATGGCGAACAACATGATCTCTTCGCATGCTATTCTTGCGGGAGCAATCTCGGGTGGCATCTACCCTCAGCTGACGCAGAATGTGACACTGATGGGTGAAACTATGCCTGCGCCAGCGTTTGCCCACTGGGAGTTGCTGACAGCCAAAGCACTGTACCACATCCTGATCCCAGCTTGCCAGTTCCTGCTTGCCATCACGATTGTCGACACCTGGCAGTATTTCCTGCATCGCGCAATGCACATGAACAAATGGCTTTACACCACTTTCCACAGCAGACATCACCGGTTGTATGTGCCATACGCGTACGGTGCGCTCTACAACCATCCCTTCGAAGGCTTTCTCTTGGATACGCTCGGAGCTGGCATTGGCTATCTTGTTTCGGGAATGACATGCCGGCAGAGCATGTGGTTCTTCACCATGTCAACCATCAAGACCGTTGATGACCACTGCGGCTATTCTTTCCCGTGGGACCCACTACAGCATCTTACGAGCAACAATGCAGGATACCACGACGTACACCACCAAAGCTGGGGCATCAAGACGAACTTCTCGCAACCATTCTTCACCTTCTGGGATACGCTGCTGGGGACCAAGTGGACTGGCGGTGATGTGAGCGCGCGTTACGAACGAGCACGAATTGCGGCGCAAAAGAAGGTGGATGAAGACACGGCTGCGGTGACGGGATCGTCGCGAAAAGAGAGCGCCGAGCTGAATGAGGAGCCGTATGGAAAAGATGTCGCTCAAGCGTCATCGACAGCTCGTGCTTCGCGGACGGTGGTGGGGCCCAAAATCCCCACGGGCAAAGCTGCTCACCAAGCAATCGGGTCGCGGCAGCAAGTGCTCGATGATCCATCTGCTGGAGGCATCAATGTCCTGACGGAAGAAAGTGCGGAAGAGATGAGAGCGCAGCAAACAGCACGGCAAAGCTCTCGGAAACGAACAAAAAGCTCAGGCCTCAAAGGTCTTGCAGACAGTATAGGGGAATCTTTACACGGCAAAGGCACGGGTATGCTGGGCGTTGAGAGCCGGAGGTAACTTTACCGATTTTAATTCTAATGAAGACTGATTGTACAGTACAATATTGAAACTGCAGTATGCAAGCCAGCATTTCGGTGTCCTTACGGGTTGTGGTGGTTCACTGCCTGCATTCCGGGTTGAAGGCGTGGTCAAATTGGGAAGGTGAGTGTGATGAATGTGAGCATCCGCGCTATGTGGACAAGGGACACGCAATGAGCTGGCGTCACGCGACCTTTTGCCGTCTCGAGTGCTTGCCCAGATAGGCTCTGGACTCCGGCATATGTGAGTGAGGTGTTGTGTGTTGTAAACCAACCAGACTACCGACATCCGCCACGTGCAATCGCCGACCTCCGCGCTGACCCTCCAATTCGCTTTCACCAGATTCGGACAGCCATCCTCATAAGCTCAGAAAACATGTCTAATATGCCTGGCGTGATTGGCTGCGGCCCCACGAAACGCGGCTCTCGCGTGGTTGAATGTCTGTAACACCGGCTTGAGACGTATCTTCCGCTTGTTCCTGGCGGGATGGAGCTGCGATGATCCTGTACGATCGTGATAAGGTCCCCAGGTCCCCAGTCCCCAGTCCCTCCACTCTCGAGATCTCTGTCGTTGCCACAGCATCGTCGAGATGAAGTTCTCTCTCGTTTCTTTGCTGTCTTGCTCAGTCCTCGCTTCGGCGAGCTGGACCAAGAACTTGAACTATCGCTCGCCTTCGGAGCACCATCCGGCTCTTGGAATATCTCTGCACAAGGTCAACAAGAGAAACACGCCAGAGAAGGCTTTCACAGCCGCGCAGCTCAACTTCACCCATGGCGTTGCTTCCGGAGACCCGTACCCGCACTCGATTATCCTCTGGACTAGAGTCGCTCCGATGACGGACAGTGTCAACGACAATGCGACGGTGAGCGGATACGTCCCTCTTTACAACCATGGACCTAATCAGACGGTCTCTACTGCTCCCGTTTGTGTCCAATTCAAGGTTGCCCGTACCCCAGATTTCAAAGAGGTCGAGAGCTGCGGCACCGCGTATACATCCAGTGACATCGATTATACGGTCAAGGTTGAGGCTACCAATCTGACCGCCTGGACTCGGTATTACTACCAGTTCAACATCTGCAACTCCAACAAGACAAGCCCTCTCGGCCGCACCAAGACGACTCCAGCTCCAAACGACTACGTTGCTCAGGTGGGACTTGCCATTTATTCCTGCAGCAACTTCCCGTTCGGATTCTTCAACGCTTTCGGCAACCCGGCTCGTAAGAACAGCGTTGACTTCGTAGTTTTCCTGGGCGATTACATCTACGAGTACGCGGGCAATGGAGACTACGGATATGGATACTCCATCGACCGCGTCCCGAAACCAGTGAAGAGCGGAGAGATCTACACGCTCTACGACTACCGCGAGAGGATCGCAACCTACCGCACTGATCTGGACCTGCTGCTGTCCCATCAGACATATCCCTGGATTCCGGTTTGGGATGATCATGAGGTCTCGGATAACACTTACCGCGATGGTGCATCAGAACTCAACAACACCGAGGCCTCCTTCGTTACCGACGGTGGTGTCTCTGTCGATCAGCGTAAGATGAACGCAGTTCGTGCGTACTTTGAATGGATGCCTATTCGACAAGTCGAAATGGACGACAACTTGCGCATATGGCGTAGCTTTCAGATTGGTTCACTCTTTGATCTCATCATGCTTGACACCCGTCAATATGATCGCTCCATTACGGATCTGTAAGCCACTTGCAGCATCCTATCACTCTGAAGATTGACTGACTGACGGCTCCGTTAGGTACTGGAACACTGACTACATTCACCAGATCTCCAACGATGCCGGCCGTTCCCTAATGGGAAGCCGTCAGGAGAACTGGTTCTACAACCAGCTCGGCGAATCCGCCAACCGCGGTGCTCGCTGGAGGATCATCGGATCCCAGACGGTGTTTTCCAAAGTCAACGAATCCGTCGTCTACGGAAACGTCAACCCGCTGGACTACGATGCTTGGGATGGCTACCAGGCCAACCGCAATCGCACGCTCAACTACCTGATGCAGAGCAACATTGGCAACAACATTGTCGTCTCGGGAGACTCGCATGCCTCGTGGGTCAGCGATCTGGTCTGGCTCGACCACGCCAACTACTCCGAAAGTACCGGTGCCGGCTCCCTTGGCGTGGAATTTGCCGGCTCCGCCGTCTCATCGCCTTGCCCCTACGGCCAGAACATCACGCTGCGCTCCGCGAACAACTACTCCGACTGGCTGGAGGCGCACAACCCAGAGCTACACTGGAACGACCTGTACTACCGCGGGTACTTTGAACTGCAGATCTCGTACCAGGAAGTCAACGCTTCCTTCTTCGGCATGCCCACCATCGTCACCCGCAACCCTCTCGAAATCCCACTCGCCAATTTCACGGTCAAGAGTGGCGCGAATATGCTGCAACGCCCCATTGCGGGCGGTATTGCTGAGAGCGGAAGCTTGAAGGGTGGCCAGATTCGACAGACGAATGTTACGAATAATACTCTGAGTGGCTTGTGGACGGTCAGTCAGGCGAATGTGGAGGATATTTAGATGTGCATAATGCATATGTATATATATGAACGTGGCGGTAATGGCTTGATGTACATGGGCATGTGAAACGACAGCATGGAGCTGATAATCATATCTCTCCGTTGCCATCTCGTGCAATCGAATAATGCCTTCTCTGCAGGTGAATCTTGTGAGAATCGAACACGTGCCTACGCGTTCGTCCGCGTTTTCAACTTTCGCCCCGCGTCGCGACTTCCAGCGAGCGACGCGAAAGACATCAACTCAAGAGACCAGATTCTAGCGCACACGTAGAGCGACGATGCCGCCGCGCAAAGAACCCAAGGAGCAGGTGATATATCCATCCTCGAAGCGCAAAGTACCTGCTTTCAAACCTCTCCGACCGTCCAAAGTACCGCGAATCCCTACGACCGAATCGGAAAGTTCGGTGAAGTCTACTGCTGCTACTGGCACCAAGAAGGCAACGAAGACAACAAGCGGCAAAGTCATAGCGAGAATTGAGCTGAGTGATAGTGAGGGAGATGGTGAGGCATGAAATTGGTGTTCGAGCTATGGCGGATTCTAATATGGTACAGAGGTGCGAGACAGCGAGAGCGAAGACGATGATGACGATGGCCCGACAAGCTCCAAAGCAAAGACCGTGACGAAGCGGGATCTAGCGCGCCAAAAGACTACCACTCGCGAAGACTCCCCCATGTCAGTATCCTCTGAGCATCGCAACGATCCTCCCGACTCTGTTGGCGCTGGAGCACCTCCCATGCTCACACAGTCCGACGACATTCCTGGCATACCGCAACCCCTTCTCCTTCGCCTCTTGCACGAGAGCTTCGCCGATAAGAACACCAAGATCGACAAGCATGCGATCCAAGTCTTTCAGAAGTACATCGAAGTATTCGTGCGGGAAGCGATTGCGCGGGCGCAGCTGGAGAAGCGGCAGGCAGCCGAGCGAGGCGAGGTGAGCGAGATGGAGGCTGGGTGGTTGGATCTGGAGGATCTCGAGAAGGTTGCTGCTGGTTTGATGTTGGACTTTTGAAGATCCGCGTCGAAGACACATGTGCAACCTGGACAGTGTAGAGATGCAGATACCCCAATATTGGCCTCATGTAATCGAGCTTTGAAAGCCTCCATTGCTCAACCCTTTCTCTTCACGCTTCCTCTCCCACTCTGCTTCTTTCTACTTTCCAATATCTGCTGTTTCCCCGACATCTCAGGCTTTCTCGTCCGCCTCTTCTTCTCGTGCCTCTTACTCCTCCTCGTCTTGCTGACTCTAGCACCCGCGACTTTATCCGCCGGTCTCACGCCTCTCTTGACTTGCGCAGCAATTCCAGCTTCGAGCACACCATTCTTGAGCGCCTCCGCCCGCAGCTCCTGCATCGAAATCCCTCTTTCATCCCGCAGGACTTTCCGTTGCCTGCGCGTGAGCTTATCCCACGGAACTTTTACTGTAGTCGGTGCTTCTGAAGGTTGAGATTTGAGCAATTCGGCGGAGAGGAGAGGCGGGTTGGAGCCGGATGATTCGTCTTCGTCGGCGTCTTCGGGGTCGGTATGGTATTCCACTATCTGGTCTTCCCGCTCCGCGTCTTCGGGATCTGTGTGGAATTCTTCTTCTGCTTCGGCATCTTCTGGGTCGGTGTGGGACTCTGCTGGGAGATCATCGATGGGTTCGGTATTCGGAACGTTGTTGGGCGCTACTGATTTCTTCGCCATGATCGCTTGCAGTAGGTGGAGCTGTTGCTGAACGCGTGTGAAGTCTCGACGTTCCGTACCTCTCATCATACTGCATCACGACGTAACTTTTGAGAAGCGACGCGAGTCATGAGTCACGTGCTTACAGCGGGCTAGTCCGCAGCGCGGTCCAGCCCGCCGCACGGACCATCCACAGGAACATTGACCTTCGAGCTTTCCTCCTCGAACTCCATCTTTCTTTCTTCTTCATACTTAGTAAGTCCACCCCAACCCCACCCTACACTTTCCACAGTCGCTAACCTTTCTCTAGCCTTGTTGTCCCAAACCAGCTCGCGAATCGGTGAGGGCTGGGGCTCGTCCTGCATTGCACAGCGCGGAGACGAGCTTCAGTGGCTATCCTTCGGGGTCGTCGACGGCGTAATTTTTGCTGGCTACCCTTTTACATTTTTCATCAGTTCTCAGCTATTGCTGGGTGTTGGAGAAGACCTTGTAACATATCATACATCGACATAGTCGCCCTAACTCTCATGCGTCCGCAGAGTTTGCCTGCCGCGGCTGGCCCTGAGACTCGCGTGCGACACGAGTTTACGAAATCGCGTTCGCCGAGTGAGTCGGAGCTTGACAAAAGGCGAACGAAGGAGCAGCAAGAGCGTGGAGTGGGAACCTGGGATTGACACAACAATTGAAAATGAGTGCCGCCCTCGCGACCGCCCTGTACACAGGCATTTGCCAGAAGTGGGAGCTGTGGCAGCTCTGCTGAGCTTTCAGCCCCATTTCATCACTGTGCTGTACAGGATTGCACATCGAGTGGCCTCTAGTCGCCCGCGAACGTGGACCTATCCCATTCCTGCGACAAAGTCTACTCGTAGAAAATGTGGGCGAAGAAGAGCTAGGCTGAAGCGCAGAGAAAGAGCTCGGAATGCAAACGCATAAGGATATTGGCGGCTCCAGGAATGGAACGCGTCTGCGCTGGAAGGTCGGAGAACACCACACAACCACTAAATGTGATGCGATTAATGACGGCTCTCTTCCACGTTCACTGGCGAGATGGTCAGAAGAGGTGAGGCCAGGTAGTCTTACGGCTCCCACCGAGGATGAGGTAGGCAAGGCCATCCGGTACTGCTGAGATCGAGCACTCCCCTGGCTTTCTCTATGTCACGCGTGCTGGCTCGCAGACAATCCATTGAATGCTCAAGAGCGGCTCCATAACGGCGTGGCAGCTTCCGCACATTTGAAGATCTCAGGAATGAACGCCCACGCTCCAGAAGATGGACTTTTACATCAGCAGAGAGCAGCGGAATCTAGAGCGAATATGTTCGCAGCAAGGCACATCAACTTCAACAAGCGCATCGGCCCTGCGTCTGTCCGCCGTACCTACACAATGGTAATCCAGTCACTAGCGCGAGATCATGCACATGTTCGCTTGCGGCATGAAGAGCCAAGATGTCCCTCTTACCAATCCGCCGAACGAGATCGCGTCTCAAGTTCTGAAGTTCGACTGCAATGTAGCCGTCATGGGCAGATGTTTCAACGAATTCCAATGCATCGAGCCGCTTTCTGAGACTTTCCTACGCGCCTCTGGGCTGCGAAGCTTGGGCGATGTCGTTGGCATTCCGACGAGTGAGCAGTATACTTACCTTTTCGGTGCCAATTCGGAGGAGCTTGATCTCTCTTATGTGAGCGACAGGTTGAACATCGGGATATGAGCATATTCACGTCAACTTCTGGGTCGCGTATGATGACCAGGCAAGCGATCATGATCCTAGCGTTGGACGATTTAACCTCTGCTAGACATGGCGAAGGATGTAAGATAGAATGTACAAAATGACAAAATCGAGGACGAAAAGTTTGGATTGGCATTGTTCTAGCCATGCAATGATTCTCCGCTACACTGCTCTCTCAGCAGTTGACGATGCCTTCATTTTCTCGAGTAACGCCTTCGCTAAACCGGAATGGAGCATGCAATACTTGCAAAGTAGAAGAGAGCTCTTCATTTTGCCAATGCCATCTCGCGCTGAGCAGGCTCTTGCACATATTCGTATTCGATGTTTGTCTTGGGTCCCTTGGAAGGCTTCTTGCGGGGCTTGGACGGTGGTGCACTCGATCGTTTCCGCTTCAGGCCATCCAGTTTCTTCTTGAGAGCTGCTGCGTCTTCACCTTCCTCGCCGCTCTCATCGTCTTCCTCATCTTCGCCGCTCCCGCTAGCACCTGCCTCTTCTTCCTCCGCGCTCTCTCCACCTAGCCAGTCGTCGAAGTCCTCCATGTCATCTTCGTCGTCTGATTCTTCCATATCGCTCACGTACTCGACGTCCTGCTCCTCAGGCTCTCGCTCATATTCCTTCTCATACTCCTCTTCTTCCTCTTCAATACCCGCATCCAAATCCTCGTCCCGTACACCTTCCTGACTACGTTCCAATCCACGCATGACCTTCTTCCACACATCCTCCTGAACATTCAGCGGCCGATCTCCATACGCGCCGCTGCGTAATCTCTCCACCAGCTCCCGCTCAATCGCCCTCTCAATCTTTGCTGCAGACTCTGCTTTTCGCTCTCTGGTCTCTTCTCGCCTTCTGACTTTCGGCGCAAGTTTGCTCACCGTCCGCTCGCCCAGTCTCTCCTCCTCCTTTGCCAACTTCTGCGCTCGTACCCTGACTTGCGTCAATCGCGTAAGTCTTTGCTTGCACTTATGTAACAGAAACTTCGGCCAGTAGATCAACCTCTCATCCACCTGCTGTAGCGCTTTCGTGTAATTACTGCTCAGCCGTATCTTTTCCCACCATTTGTTCGGCATGTGCGCTCTTTCGACGGTTTTGATGTACAGGTATAGACGCTGATTCGTCGGGTCGGCGCGTATGGTAGCATAGCGAGAATTTGCGAGAGGACATGATTGTCGATTACAGAGGCCTGTGACGTTGTGTTCGTTGCGGCAGAAGGTGCTCTTGGAGGACTTCTGATGTCTGTCGTTGCCGGGCAGTTTGAGCTTGAAGGAGCAGAATTGCTGGTTAATGATCTGCCACACGATTTCGTCGGACGCCATTTCGAGGAAGATGCTCCCAAGTGCGACTCCAGCTGGCTACGAAGTCTTTCTGGTGCAAGGAGGCCGTAAAAGTGTGGCGAATGGGGAAAATGTTGGATGGAAGGGCGAACGCGATTCAACTCAAAAAAGTTCGGGTTTGCAGGGTAAGCAGAAATCTTGGCACATATGCCTGAGGCAACAAGGAAAGAGCTTAGATGGCGCTAGCTAGAACAAGCAAGGAGAACGACGAGTGTGTCGACCTCACGTTTCCAACCTGCACCTCATGCCGTGCAAGATGTGGTGAGGCCATGATCCCGGCGCATCCCATCGACCCAGACCTGCAACATGGGACATGAAAAGCACGGCATCATGACGGCAGAGTTGCTCCAATCTCATCCTCCACGCAAGAAGCCTTCCCACTCAGAAGGCGGCGATCTGTCTGCGGTCGCGAGGGCTGACCGCAAGACCTGCCGACCTTACTGAATGTTACCTGTTCTATCGGGTGGACCGAGTCGAAAATCTCGCGCCTCACATTGGAGCACAGCAGATCTATGAGCTTCAGCCACATAATGACGGTGTCATTCTAATTCCGAGACTTCTATTCTTATATCTTATAAGAGAGATTACTTAAGAAGTTATAGATAATAATATATAATATTAACGTAGTACAATTAATTTGCTTTAGAAGGCTACTAAATCTATTCTAGTTAAATACTTTAAACGTACGTACTAGAGTATCTCTTATACTTACTTAATATACTAATATCTTTTAGTTAGTATTTAGGTAATAGTTTATACTAAGTAGACTACTCTTTAGTAGAAGGATATAGTACTTATTTGGAAGTTACGTTACGACTATTTCTTTTCTAAATATTCTATAGTAAGTAGGGTTAATAATATTCTTTTTTAGCTCTAAGTTATATTCCTAGTCTATTACTATCTTCTATTCTGGAGCTTCAGTTACATTACGGGTACATCCGTCTTTACCCTAAGTTTCTAGGTCGCGGTTCCTCCCGCGCTTCTTCGACTTCGTTCTCGGAACCTCGGGCTTCGAGTATCTCGATACTAATATCGGGACACTCCATTACCGCGTCGCTTACACCCATCAACGTGCACACATGTCATCTTCGCTATCGCAGAAGCAGCAGAGCGCCGGGAACGTCTTCAATCCGCTGCCTCCATCGCCGCCGTCGTCATTCGAGCTGCCCGCGCCCCCGCCCTACACCGAGTCCACCGCGACAGCTACATCACAGCGCACGCCGCGTATCGAGAGACTAATCCGATCACTGCGCGACATACATTCCGGGCGCAAGTATCAAGATCTCTGGATCCCATTCCAGCTGACCGCGACCGAATTTGCACAGCTGCATCGCGAGTTCCTTGCACCGCGTGCGGATTGCGACCGAAAAGACGACTTCCACAGCTGGTGCTCTTCCAAATTGCGCTGGGACTGGGACATCGAGGAGGACGCAGAAGAGGACTCAGAACAGGACACAGAGGAGGGCGAATTCGTGGTGCGCATGCCTAGTACTATCCATGACAGGTTCATTATCGAAGTAAGAGAGCGGGTGAAGGAGCAGATTGCACAGGTCGCTAAGCAGTGGAAGAAAGACCCTAAGAACAAGAAAGCTGCCCTACTGCTTGACGGAATACGCGAGGCCGGAAGCGCCAGGATCAAGTTCAGGTTCGCTCAAGATCCACAGACCTTGCAAAAGGATCCCAGTGGTGCGCAAAGGAGCGGGAGCGTCTGCGCAGAACAGCAGAGAGACAAGCACGAGCTTTCGATCTCTGAAGATGAGCCTACATCTTCCGAGTCACCACCTCCACCCTCGAAGGAGCCCGACGTCGCCTTTTCGCACACCAAGCGAAAGAAGTTTCCTCCACTGATTGTCGAAGTGGCTCGTTCGCAGTCACAAAAAGACTTGCGCAAAGTAGCCGAGTCCTTTATTATAGCAAGCCACAACTACGTTCGCACCGTTGTTGGCTTCAAGCTGCCATACGAGACGCCGGAAGAAGGATCCACAAAGACAGAGCCAAGCAAGGAGAAAGACCATTGCGCCTACCTCTCAATCTGGCGCGCCTTCGTCGATGAAGATAGACTGGCCGATATGAGATGTGACCGGGACGAAATTCCCTTCCAGGACACTTCAGGGGAATCTCTCTCAGGCAATTTGGTTCTCCTAGTAAAGGATTTCATGCCACCAGCAGTTTTGGACGAAGAAGATCCCACATCGCTCAACTTCCTTCACGATTCGCAGCGAGATGCTGCATTGGTTCGAATTCCGTTCGACGACCTCACTGCTATGCTCAGACACGCGGAACAAGAGCAAGCAGATAACGAGCAGCCACCCGATCCGTTTCCAAAGGGGCTCATCGGGAAGAAGAGAAAGCAACGGAGCAGTCCAGATGCAGAGTGGAATGGGAGGAGTGATCCGAGTGAACGGACGAAGGACACCGGGCGAAGAATCAGTGAGAGGGTAAAGAGAAGGAAGAGCAGCGAAGGGTAGTATCATTCGGAGAGCACACCTGCTTCCATACCACTCCTCTTCGGTCGATCCAGAAAATTTCGCGCAGCATAGCTTGCTGTGACTTGGCCTGTCCTGGATCGAGGTTTGGAAGATGATTTTGTTCAGCCCTTTACCGCTATGCATGTGTGTATAGTAGTCAAAGTGTTCTTGCGTTCTTGTGATGCTCTCAGTTTGTTGACACTTGACCCACAACAACAGCGCATAGTCGGCCATCATGCCTCGATCCACTGCCCTACCACAGTATGTCTATATGAGACTTGAAAAGATTACGGGAGACTGACAAGAAGTTACGTTAGCCTGTTCCCTTTCCAACTAGCGCCTGGACATACGTCCAACAGGCAGACGAGCGCCAAAGAGACGAAAGACGGGACTCGTACGAGCCTCCTACTGAAGCACTCGTTCGATTGAAGAGAGCCGTCGTCGAAGCAGGTGTTGGCGGACTAGCGACCGCTGTAGCGTTGCGCCGCGACGGACGTGAAGTTGATGTTTACGAAGATGCTCCGGCGCCCAGTGAGGTATGATCCTAGATTGATGTAATCGACGTCCTTGCGATGTTCGCTGAGCAGAACGACAGCTTGGGTCGGGATCCAAGTACCCCCGAAGTTCCCTCACAATAATGCACAGATGGGGGATGGAAGAGGGTCTCAAAGCAAAGTCCGTGGAGCCGGAAAGTCTTTGGTGGAAACAGTCACTCGAGATCATGCGATCGTACTGCGAAGGACGGGATCCAACGTAAGGAATTTTCAGTGCGTGATGCAGTCGTCATGAACTGACTCGCTCCGAAACAGACTATTCGAGATCCTGGAGATGGTAAAGAGGACATCGAAATGGCCAGTCCAAGACATACGGCATCTTCATAGCTGATCCAAGTCCAGCAAGAAGATGATCATGCTCGGGGAGGCAGCACACTCCATGTTACCAACCATGGCTGCCGGCACAATCGAAGATGCGTATGGACTCGCTCAAGCGCTGCGGTTGATCCAGTCATCTTCTCAGCTCCCAGACGCCATCGCGACGTGGGAATCCGTACATGTACCACGGGCCACGACGATGCAAGAGGCTAGCTATCGACACATGTATACACTTCATGTGGCCGACAAGCCACAGCAGGAAGCTCGAGCCGGCTTGATGGAAGCAGAGGTCCGCGGAGAGCATTCTGTGGCGTCGCCAAACCAATGGAGCGATCCGACAACCCAGAGATGGGCGTATCTGCATGATCCGCAGAAGAGGTTCGAATCGCATGGGAAAACGGGGAGGCCTGGGCGAGCAGAGGATGAATTCTCATGGTGTAACGGCGGGTGGAAGAGTTAGTTCGATGATATCGTCGCGGCTTTGAGGGGATGATGTGCAGAGGGGATGGAGTGCAGAGAGGTTGAAGTCTTATCCTTGTGGAGGAAGGTCACATGTCGTCGGTCTCGGGAGACTCCGCTCCGCTAGCGTTGCCCTCCTGCGTCCTGCTTTCCTACCTTACTACCTCCAGCTGTTCGTTCCAAACAGATTAGGGGCAGTCTTCCCTGCCTATTCTTCCTGTGAATATGACTTCTGACAAGAGGCGCCGTACTCAACATTGCCGCGCGTGAAGCAGAGGAGTTGACATCTTCACAAAGGAACCGTCACTTGGCATAACCGCTAGGAACGCCCCTCGACACCTGACTCAGCACAACCTCTCCCAAAGCGGGTCTTCAACTTTCGACAACTTCCGGCAATGGCTTCAAGGTATGTTCTTTCGGCGCGAGCATTACACCGTAATCTAAGCTGGGAGAACTGACGCGCATGTAGATTCCGTCAAAATGACGCGCGTAATGCGCTCTTCTCAAGCTACGACGCTCAGACCCGTTCGCGTCCCTCATCCAACGCCAACTCTCCTAATCCTCTGCGCTCCTCCTCGCGAAACGCTCCTCAAAGCGGTTCACCCTACGGCCTTGGCGCAAATGATTCATCGTCACATCTGAGCGCATATGGATCCGGCGGTGGTGCCTTTAGCGCATATCCGGGAAGCAATGGGGATATCGCAGGAGGAAGGAGCGGAGACTCGGGCTTCAGACCTGCGACGCCGAATAAGAAAGGCGCATACAGTAACGCTGTCTTAGATGAGCTGGAGAGTCAGAATGACGATCAGGCGAGCGAGATGAGCAAGAAAGTGAAGATGCTGAAGGATGTAAGACTGCCTCTCTTCATGCTTTCCGTCCGATCTATGCTGACCGGACTGTCTAGTTGACCATGGCCATTGGCGACGAGATCCGAGATAGTACAGCACTGGCCGAGAAGATGAACGAAGGCTTCGAGGGTACGCGCAACCGACTACGAGGCACGATGAACCGCATGCTCCGCATGGCCGAGAAGACGGGCGTTGGCTGGCGGATCTGGCTTGGCTTCTTTGTCTTCATCGTTCTACTTTTCGCATACGTCTGGTTGTTCTAGATTGTGATGTGGAGACTGTACAGTACGGGAGCCTTCAGACGCGGCGCTCCGGGAGACGTGGCCGCTATGGGCCGGGACAAAAAAACCATGTTGATGGGAACGCATGGAACGAGCTGCATGGATGCTGTAAGTTCAGGACTGGGTATATACGCTGTCTCAACCGAGGACTTGCAGGCACAAAACGAACCGATATCCAAACGTCCAACTTTCGATTCATTTAGGACGTTGAAGCTCACAATGTCATTCGCAGATCTGACACGTCTTCCCTTTTCGGGCGCGGTATTCGTCCTGCTTCCAGATGAGCATGCTCTCACGCCTGTCGTCGCGCATTCAAATGACATATGACTGTCAGGCTAAGGTACGATTCGACGAACAACCTGACGGTCCTCATGGCGCAAACATCAACCGCTCAAGCCCACGGGTACCCAAAGACCTTCCTCTTCACGTCCAAACCTTTCAGCCAAGCCTTCTTCACCAGGCTTTCCTCCTTCAACACCGGCCCCACGACCAGAATGAGTTCCGGCTTCTTCGTCATGACGAGCTCCTCCCGCGAAGCAATCATCAACTTCTTCACTTGCTCCCAATTATCCTCATGGACGATCTTATCCCTCTTGCGCTCTCCCCGCACAATGACAGACCACGCCAGCGTAGTATCGACGTCGAATTTCTCATGCCACTGGAAGAGATCAGCGGCGTGGCCGACCTGGTCGGAACCGAAATCTTCCCATGTCACAGAGGGAGAAAGCAGGATGGCTTCTTTGAGCGTCTCGGCATGCCGGCCGATCTTGCAGATGGAGCTCGAGGGAGGGGAGATCGATTTGAGGCGGTAGATTTTGAGAATGATGGGCTGCAAGGCGTTTAGTAGGTATCGGACTCGGTGGGGAAGGTCGGTTACTTACGGTGGGCCATTCGACGCTCCGGGCGTAGCTGGGTGGGCGCTCGTGGTCTTCCATTTTCGCGATCGGGAGCGCGGGGGGCGTTAGGGAATGAGGGAGTCACATGTCTTTTTTTGAAGGTCGTGAGAAGAGAGAGATGGGCGCGACATTCACGGCGCGTTGGAAGGTTAAGGTTTGAACATGTGATGATGCTGACTGGCTTCGTTCACTTTCGTGAATGCGACTTGAAATTTCGACGCGACTTGCTCGTACGACGAATAACAACAAATTCTCCATGGTCGGCATCTGCTTCTCTGGATGGGCTTCGCGATACTACGGTTACTGCGGATATAGACGCCGTGATCGACGCGTTCGTTCGGTGGACAGCCGCCCCCCACGGCTCATGAAGATGTTATTCATCAGCCCACGGTATAAGTATTGTTATTCGGCCACACCATAGACTCGTTCTCAGGCCAACAGAAAGAAATATCCATAGTCCAATCGTACTCGAAATTGCGCCTCTACAAATTCGCCTCCTTCTATTGGAACCCAAAAACCCTTTTATCGACCCAAATCTCGGAAAAGAAAAAGGTCGTCTTGCGCGTCACGCACGATCTTGATCTTCAGCGCATCAAGGTCGATGGTGGGAGTTGGGGAGCTGTTCGTGCTCTGCTGGAGGATCCGGATCCGACGAAGAGGCATGAGCTGAGAGAGGGCTTGGCACCGACCGCTGGAGCAGGATGCCAGTAAGAAGGAGAAGGAGAAGGAGAAGGAATGTTTTCAGTCGGTGTTGGGTGCGTTTAGGTGTTGTCTGGTGTGCTTAATACGCAGACGTGATTGTGGGAAAAGCTGGCTGGAAGTTTCTAGGGAAGAGTTATACTCGATAACGAGGAGGGAGAAGCGCGGGGGAGGGTGCTTGTTTTTTTCGCATGCATGTGATGAAGCTTGGCGTTTTGCCCAACTCAAAATCTCTCGTGCTCCCTACGTTGCTATACCGACGGACGAAACGACCACTGCGCCGGAATTGGATGTATGCGAATCCTTTGGAGATCAATACCATCAATAATTCTGCTGGAACAGATCCGGGGGGGAATCTTTAGGTAGTGATAGCAAGACAGAACAGCAACCGGTCAACAACTCCCTCCTGCTCCCTCTCCACCTCCTCCGAGTAACACCGGCTCAATCAAACAAACCCCCACCTTCGCCTTCCCCTGCTTCCCACCTTTCCAAAACCTCCACCTCCTGCCTCTCCTTCTCCTCCTCCCTTGCCATCCCCTCTCCGCGAGCGCAAACATAAACACCAACCTCGGCCCTCCACCCCATCCTCCCCCTTCTCCTCCAGCCTGTAAAATAGCCCTTGCAGACTCCCAACTTTCCTCCTCCAGCAAAATCCTATCCGAGCCCAGATCCAGCGCAATCCGGCAGTAGAAGCCCATCGTCTTGGTCGGGGCAAGGGTACCCGAGCGGGCTTGGAAACGGCGATGCATGAGGTGGAGGATTTCCGGGTATGTGGTGGAAGGGGTGAAGCGGATGAGGTCCGGGGTGGAGGAGAGGAGTTTGGTGGCGGACAGGAGGCCTGGGGTGAGGGGGTGGGAGGGGTTGTAGTGTTGGATGGCGAGGGGGGAGATGATGGTTGTCTGTTCGTCGTGCGGAGGAAGGATTGTTAGTTTGGCTTTCTTTGGACGTGATGTGGACTTTTTGAAAAAGCTGGGAGAGGGGGATTTGCGATTACCTCCTCCATGACCTCGTCGTAGCTTGGTGGATCAGCCATATCCCCCGTCTCGGATGGAGGAGGAGTCGACGCTGTTTCTTCTGGTGGATGTGATGGTCGTTCGTGGACGATTGCTGCCATGAGGAGATTCAATTCGCAGGGAAGGGCATAAGTTCCTAGCGGAGCTGTCATGTCGTGGGAGATGCAGAAATAAACGTTGAAGAAGGATTCTCTTGGTTGGAAGCAGTGGACTGTCGTGAATGATATATAGGTCGATCAAACAAAGCCATGTTCAATGTGACGAGTCGGAACCCCGTAGCACAAATCGACAAACGCTCTCGGGCCACTTTTCAGCTCTCCTGGACTGAGTCGCCAATGACCATTTTACCGGGCTGTTGATTTTCGAGGCGTGCGCCTGGAGAATGTTCAAAATGTGAGTCTTCTGAGGAGTTGATGCAGATGGTTGTACGGGCGCACAGGCTGACTAGGGCAGCTGAACATGCAACTTCTCGACCAATCAAGGTGGAGGAGAAAAGTTCAACAATGAAAAGCTTCTGGAAAGGCTTCACTGACGTTGGATGAATTCGATGCGCCCGATGGTTCGGATATGAACGGCGTACCAGTCGATTCCGTAGGGCGAGCGCCACGGTAGGGGACTGAAAGGAATGGCGGCTGATCATTCAGATAGACGAGGCGAGATTCGGTCGATCGTATGTGATCTATCATCGGGTAGACGAGCAAACTTAACAAATCGGGGAATGCCGCACACGCAACTGGAGACGGAGCCAGTGTCCAGCGTGATGATCTCGCTGACTGTTTAGCCGAATGCATTCTATTGAAGCGCTATGCAGGTCTTCCACGCCCGCTTCAATGGCAGGCAATGCTAGGCGCGACGGGCTACTTGGTCAGCTTGATTTTGTCGAGAGAGTCCACGACCTCATATGCTTTCTTGTCTTGTTCTGAGAGAGGCGCGTTTCCGGGGCGATCAACAAGAATGGCATGCATCTTCGCATCAAGCGCTGCTTTGACCTCCTTAACATTGTCACTGAGGAACAGTATCTCCTGAGGTTCAAGCTATCGACGCGAAAGTCAGTGAACAAATGTGTTGGGCTGCTTCGAAACTCGTACCTTCAGCGCGGCGGCAATCGTGGTGTAGCTGTCCGACTCAGTCTTCAACCCAGCATTCGTTGTATCAAACCAATCCTGGAAAAGACCAGTCAAGTCCGCAGCTTGATTACCAGCCTCGTCATCGTCGTGACCGCCACTGGTCGGCGTAGCTGACGCCTCGGAAGTGGGCTCAGGGGCTTCGTGAGCAGCGTCGTTACTGGTAGGCGCTTCTTCGGCTGAGAAGTTGACGTCGTGGTCGTTCCCATTTGATGCCTCAGGATCCACCGCGGCAGTCTCACCGTCTTCCGTGACGACCTTCTTGCTCGGAGGCGGCGGTGCAGCGCCATCCGTCGCCTGATCTTCGGCTTCGTCATCCGGGCGACCACGTTTCCTAGACGCCGCATCGGTGGCTTGTTGGGAGACATGTCCGAAGAGCAGCTTCTGGGCGAAGACACTGCCGGAGGAATAGATTGCCAGCGCATAGCCGTCGTCTTTCCACTGTCGCAGTGCGGGAACGACGTCCGAGAAGAGCGTAGTCGAGTAGGCGCCTGTTTTGTAGCCGTCCTCCCAGAGATATCCTTGGAGATTCTTGAGATAGGCGATCTTCACGTCCCGCTTGGTTAGATCTTCGACGTGCGCCTGCAGTGCGTCTGGGTCATGTCGGTACTCCTCTGGGAAAGCATCGCGGTAAGGCTGGAAGTCTGCATCCTCCCACTTCCGGGCAAGGCAGTCGGGAAGTGCTTTGATGGCGTACGGGAACTACGGTGAGAGCAGTGTCAGCGGCGGACGCGACGAGAGCAGAGGACATCCGGACGTGCAACACGCGGAGAGCGGTGAAAGACTTACCAGTGTTTCCTTGACGAAGGAGATTGGGCAGACAGTACCCTCTGTGTCCCAGTCAGCAGCAATCTCACCTCACACAGGCTTCGAATGGCGGCGCAACACACCAATGTCGAGGAGTACAAGTTTTATCCCTTCCATACCGGGCATTCACATGCAAGTGGAGTGGAAGGTGTCTTGGCGAATGGATGAAGGTGAAAGTGGGCGTGCGCTAATGTCAGGGCAAGAGAAGTCCCGCACTGGCAGTAGAGAACTTCACAGTGTCTTGGGGCGGAGCGGAGCGCGGTGAAGCCGCGGAGCCATGATAATATTCACTCGCGTTTGCATCTGCTTTTCAACATCACTGTCTTTGTACAAAGGTCGGAAAGAGCGACGGCATGCCTCGCGCGTGTTGCGAACCCCATTCCCTCACGTTCGAGTTGTGGGCTCGCCGTGGCGCAGGCTGTCGCTGTGTGGCAGCGCTGCCAGCTGCTCTAGCTGGGGAGCGACGGCGACAACGAGAGAGAGAGATCTTGTTGCTTCTGCTTCATTGCCATCTTGAGATCTTACTGGCAGCAAGAAGGCATCGTGTGCTGGAGAGCTCAGAGCACAACAAAGGATGTACTGAAGGACCTCAGACTCGCCGCAATTCTTCCTTCACCGCTCCAACGGGCGCTTCTCTCAACCGCATTGCAGACGATCAATAGTACAAACTGCCAACGATCGTCGCGACCTAGGACACCCTCTCTCCCTCGGAGAATCGATAGTGCATGGCATTGCATTGCATGAAGAACACGATCCAGCCGGGGCGTGAGTTCTGGCCGCGACAAGCTGCATATGCCTATGCTGCTTTCATGGCATCTGCAGCAGCGCTACTGCGGAATGGATATGCTTAAGAAGAAAAGTCTTCACCGAGGAACGAGCTCATAGGTGCAGGTATTAATTGTCGCTGCGTTGGTTTGATATCGGGGTCATGATGGGGTGATGAGAGTGGTGTCCCGTCTTCACCGCTGTCGCGAAACAGGTTGCTGTCAGCGTGTCTCGCCACATCGGAGAGCGAGAGCACATGGAGCAACCGATTGGGATTTGATCCTCGCGTGGACGGCGCAACTCGTTCTCGACGCGCCGTGCCGTCGTGCCGCATCGTTTCGACTGAAGGGTGTTGCTGTCCACGAGAGCGACTCGCTGTCCAGAGCTCTTCGCACAAGCAACGACATGTCGCTTGCACGGCGCCTGGTGACGGTGACGGTGACGGTGACGCTGCACCACACACTGACATCCAGACGTAGCGGCTGTCGGCCGTTTCATCATTCATCATTCATCATTCATCCTATATCATTCTTGGCTTCAGCCTCGTGCCATGGCCACGTGCTAACAGCTCTCGGTCACAAGGGCAGCGTACGTCTGGAGACGGAGAGGAAAGCGGACAAGAGCGAGCGAAGACACGGTATCCGAGCGTGTTAGGTACAGTTGGCCTCGTGCTCCCGCCGAGAAGGCCTAGCCTCACGCCTTCACAGCCCTCTCCGGAGCTGGCGGCCGCTTGCGCTGCACGCTGCAGGTGTGGGAGGAGGGGTTTCGGATGCCATTCGCTGTGCGGACTGCAGCTGCTACCCTCTATCCTCGACGAGAGCTGGGACATGAATGGCATGGCATGGCATGGCCCGTGGCGCGTACCTTTCGTACCTTGTCGCCATGTACATCGTCATAGCCGTGTCGGTAGTTGGCAACCGTTCGAACCTCGCCGCATCCCACGCTCGACTCTCACGGTCAAGCGAGGTGAAATTGCTCAGTCGTTCAGGAGGCCTCGTATGAACGAGGGGGCTTGACACTGGACAGGTGAGAAGGGTTGTGATGATCCGTGAGCAAGTAATTAGCAGCAGATTGACGGTCGGACAAGCCCAGCCCAGGGCACGAGCACATGGGCATGGGATGACGAGTTCGGAGTGCGCACCTCCTGGCGCTGTCCTGGCGCTGTCCTGTGTTGGTCCCACTCTCATCTCCTTAGGTTGAACTTTGATGGATGGCCGGGTCAATGCTCATTCAATTTTTAGTTATGGGGGGCTGTTGGCTGGACGGCGGCGCACAGGATCAAGCGCCGAGGCCTGCACCTGCACCTGCGCCTGCGCCTGCACCTGCGCCTGCGCCTGCTGCTGACGAAGGAGAGAGAGAGAGCTCCTGATGCGGATGAAACGGCGGGGGCGTCTCGCAGCAGCACAGCACAGCGCACAGAACAGAACAGCACAGCAAAGCACACAGCACACCACACCACAGCACAGCACAGCACACCACACGACAGGATCCTGTCCTGAGCAGTGAGAGCAGCGGTGGGGGGTTTGTTTCAGCAGCTGCCAGGCTACGCGTTCACATCGAGCACACAAGACACACCGCTGGAAGACGTCGGCGGCGATAATGAAATGACACCACACGTAGTAGGACTCTCTACGCTTCTCTTTGACGGTATGAGCACATGGCAACGTGATGCACGGTGATCATGAGGTGGCGATGGGCGAGTCGGGCAATGGATTGCACGATTGCACCCGCAGACTGCAGCGCGAGATGGTAGCGGCCAATCAGCGCTCTTGCCGCCGCCGGGAAGCGACAGGCTGCAGCTTTGTCTCTAGGCCGAACGCGGCGCTGGCGTGGAGCTAAATGAGCAATACCCAGGTGGGCAAGGCGCGATGCTGGAACCTTCTTGCGTCGCCCCGGCTGCCGCCGCTACTGCTACTACTGTACGTATGTCTGCGTCCTGCATCCCATCCCACCCAACACATCCTCCCTCTCTCACGATCTCCTGCCACTATCTACCTACCCACTCCGCCAGCTCTTTACCGCCTCCAGACTCCACCATCCGCTCTGCTCCCGTCTTCATCATATCCTCCTCGCCTGCCGCTTTCCACCGGGGCTGCGAGAAACACTTCACGCCCCTTCCTGATTTGCTTCGACGACGACTGCCTCTTCGAGCGCCTGCCTGGTTTGGGTGCGGCGTGTGATCTGGTCCCTCCTTCCGATTGCGGCGGCGTCTCTGGGTTCTGCCTTCCGAAGAACACCCACCACATTCCTCACATTCCGGGCAGTCACCCGGTGACTACGACTCCGACTGCGACTGCCACGACTCGGTAGTGAGACAACATTGCCTGCCTGCCAACACGACACTTCCACTTCTCCCTTCTGCCGCCTTCGATTCCTCCCTCCCTTCCTCCATACATCCTACTTCCTACCATCACCCACCACTCACCACTCGACTCCAGCCAACCTCCCGCCCGCGCCCGGAGCTTGATGTGACACGCAGCAACAGGGTCCGTCGCAGCAGCTGAGAGCTTCCGCTGAGCCCGACGTCGTCATCCCACTGCTCTGCCTCGCAAGCCTCCCAGGGACATCCGCGACACCACCACATACTACTCCCCGCGATCCCGACTGCTGAGTCCGTCTCCCTGCCACAGCAGAACGTCAAGCCATTTTGGACCCTGAAGCCTCCTGACGCTCGATCGAGGCCTCGACTTCCAACCACCGGCACTGTCCTGACCTCCACGCAACCCCTCCGCCGCCATCTCGACATCTCCTTCGACATTTTCTACTTCTCGACTTCGATACACCACCGTAATCTCCCCCATCACCACCCGGTACCCACACCTCGACGATTCCTCTTCTCCACCACATATTACCCGATATTACACTTGTAAACGACACCTCTTCTGCTCCATTGACGCCGGAACGACACCCATCTGCTCCACGACCTGCTCCTGCTCCTGCTCCTGCTCCTTGACGGACGCAACCGCGGCAACGACGACGGCGTGTGCGTGTTGGGCTACCATCACCACCTCCGAAATCTCGCACAAAAGAGACGTACAAATGATCACCGTGACGATCCCTACATTCCCTTGAATACGCACATATCTCTGCCTTTACAACACCTTGTCTTTGGAGCAAGCGAGCGCCTGAGCGACTTTTCCTGTATTGTTATCTTGGATCTGGACCGAATCCGGAGTTGAGAGGAGGCCTGCTACCGAAAAGTTCACGAACTGTTGGCGCGGCATAGACGTTTCTCTTTTGTTACTTTACGAACACACCACTTAACGACATCCCACTTTTCAAACCCCCACCGGACTACGACTCCATGGCCTGTATGCGAGATGGCTTTGAACCAGGAAGATCTCTCGATAATGGGCGGTTCATGACCGTCTCTCCCCTCAACCATGGATCTTTTGGCATGGTGCTGGCCGCGAATGATACCTTCACCGGTGAAGATGTCGCCATCAAGTGCATCACCAAGCCCATTGCTACCGCGACTCATTCGACCTGCCCCGCGGCTCTAGCCACCGACGAACGCTCCGAGGAGCTCACCATCCACTCGAAGCTGCTAAAGCACCCCAACATTGTCAACTTGCTTCACTACTTTGAGACTGGCAACCACCAGTACATGGTCCTCGAACTCTGCAACAACGGCGATCTCTACGAGGCAATCCGACTTGGCAAGGGCCCTCTCGAGACTGGCCACGTTCGTGACTTCATGTTGGAGCTGGTTAGCGCTGTCGATCATATGCACTCCCACGGCGTCTATCATCGGGACATCAAGCCAGAGAACATCTTTTTGACCTCCACTGGCTCTTTGAAGCTGGGCGACTTTGGTTTGGCCACGACTGATACCTGGTCCACTGAGTTTGCTGTTGGCTCCGACCGCTACATGGCTCCGGAACAGTACGACGCCTCGGTCTACGGTTACGGTTATTCGCCTGCTGCTGCCGACATCTGGGCCATCGGCATTGTGCTGCTCAACATCATCTTCCAGCGCAACCCGTTCGCGACGCCAACTCAGCAGGACCCTCTGTTCGCCGACTTTGCTCATGATCGACAGAGCCTCTTCGATGTTTTTCCCAACATGTCCCAGGATACTTACAACGTGTTGGTGCACTCCTTGGCCTTGGATCCGGCCAACCGCTCTCTGGCAGCAGTGCGCGAGGCATTGACCGCTGTGGTCAGCTTCACAATTGACGATGAGTCCCTCGACGACTTCTGCACCGAGCACTCTGATGTCATGCCTGTCGCAACGGCTGCGCGTGAGCCGCTTCGCACGCCATCCCTTACCAGCCCGGCTATGAGTACCGAAGGCTCGTTCCCATGGCCCACTGCACTGCTGAAGACGCCTCAGAAGACTTCTCGTCAATTGTCAACTATTCGTGACGATGAGAGCGAACTATTTCCTGCATCAGTCAACTCCAAGTGGTACGGCGATATCGACGCTGCCTCGCTCTCTTCCGCACTGGACTCTGGCCTGGGCATGTCATACAAGTCCACCAAGTCTTTCCAGTCGGCGGCGTCTGCGTCTACGTCCATCAAGAGCAAGCCAGGTTTCGTTGGGTCTCTTCCCATCAGCTTCACCCGTCCGTCTGTCAAAGCCTCTGCGTATGGTGCCAATGGCTTCTCTAAGAGCTGGAGCGATTTGTACGACGAAGAGGAAGAGCAGACGCGCGACGCGTTCTCCCGGGAGGATGCTGGAAACGATATTGAGCGCGTGGACACCGCCAAACCAGGCACGCCTCAATTGCAGCACATCAAGGACGATGGCCGTGGCAGTGTGACGCCTCGCCAGGGACTCGTCGACATGGATGCCAACGCCCGCTCGGCTACTCCTATGAAGAGTGCTCCTGCTGACGACAAGCCCGAATTGACCAAGACCAAGTCGTCATTCATCCTTGACAAGTGGGCTGCCCTGGGAACTTTGCGACGCGCTCGGCAGGAGCCTGCCGCTTCTCCCATGGCCGTGGCTACGCCACCCAAGACCAAGTACGCCGACGCCTTTGCCAACTTTTCCCCATGGGGTAACAAGAAGGCGAAGACTCAATCCAAGCAGCATGATGGCTCATCGAACTGGCGCCAGAACAGTGGCAGCCCCCAGCGACTTCGTTCTAATTCGATGAACAACAGCAAGGTGTGGCAGGAAGACAAGAACTGGCGCGAGCACAAGCCGCCATCGATCAAGGCACCATCACCACGACCAGGTCGACAACTTCACAAGCTGGAGTCTAATTTCCTTGACGAACTTGATGATGAAGAAGATTCTCCAGTGTGGGTCGGGGGTTATGAGCTCCCGTTGTAGTGCGGCCACCTTATCGGCTACTACCTTTGTCCATGTATTCTGTTTTGCCGAGGAAGGGGCGTTTTTTGGAAAGCATGCGCACCGGCGAGTGCTGCAGCAAGGAGGAGTCGGAAGAAAAACTGCAAAGATGATACCAAATTCTTTTTCTTTAGCGAATGGACAAAGGGGAGCCCAGCTGAGCCGCTCTACGTATCTGTAGGATTAGCATCTTGCGCTCTCACAATGTAGAGAGTGTGTGCGAATACCAGATTTACCCACGGAGCAAAATGTGCACATTTCTTATCTCTCGAACATTGTGCTCGAAATGCTGCATGTACTGACGCGCAACGGGCGGACACATTGCGTCGGGTTTGGCAAGGCCTCGAAAGCGCCGCAAGGGTGGAAGAACATCCTCCTGGGAATCACATCAAGGGCCGTAAGATGTGATCGCTCAGAAAGCCGCATTCACTTACACCTCTACTCACAGTTCGGAGTCCTTCGAAGAGCTCTCGAGGCCATCGCACTGTGCTCCACCACAACAGCCTCAACGAGCGGCTGAACATCTCACTTCCACTCACTCAAAGTCGCCTCCTCTCAGGACCTCATACCTCAACAGGCCTCCCTACCATACAACAGACCTGCTGAGGGGACCTCAAAGACGGGTCACCAGTGCTCTCAACGAACGACGACGGCATGGCAGCGTTTCCGGCCACGCAAACCGACAGGAGAAGGAGGAACCTGCATTGGCGGAATGAACTGAGCGCTATTGAACGAATTACTGGAAGGGGGAGGGTTAGGGAAAATCCCCTAGGATCTCCTGACCCGAGAGAGAGAGGGGGGAGAGGGAGAGAGACTGGAAGGACAACGAGAAGGACGATCAGTATGGCAACACATGCCTCGACGGAGAATTTGGAGAAATGTGCATTTTGCAAGACCGATCGGCTCTTCTCGTTCGATGCCTCCCGGGAGGGATATCAGCATCCACCGCACTGCCAAAACACCTTGATTGGCTGATGACGCCCTCCGGGTTATCGAACAGGTGATCGCCCCTTTTCGAAAGCTCTCCCTGTCCCTTCAATAATAATGCTGCCACACACAGCAGCAAATAGATGCAGCAGGCATCGACGGGCTATCCGCAAACTTCCAACGCCCGAGTGTCAAAAACATCAAACACCCGTTTCAGCCGACATCACATGTCGTTTTCCAACACCTCCTGCCAAAAGAACCACGACCCCGATCCAGCCAGCTACCAACATCGAGCACCAACATCGAGCACCCAACATCGAGCACCAACATCGAGCACCAACATCAACGTCAAAGTCCTGTCCAACACACTCACACACAAACACCAACACAAGCTCCTGAAACATTCCCAGAGAAAACAAGGAAAAAAGCTACCCCAGTCCTTCAATGTCTCTTCCCTGGTCAGCGGAACGCTCTTCCCGGTGACGCGAGTGAAGCTGATGATGAGCTGTCCCCGAATCCGATCAGACGATGGCGCGAAGGCAAATGGGGTAGGAAAGATGGATGGCACGATGATGAGTGGAGGAGGAGGAGGAGGAATTGGTCCTCGCAAGGTTTCGCAAGTAGCTTTTTCAGGAGATTTCCTACGTATAGTACACGGACGTAGAGTAGAGTAGGGGGGAAGTCCTCGTGCGTGCCTGTATGCCCGAAGTCGGATGGATGGAGGGATTGACGGCGGCGGTGGCAGACTCCCCTCCCCTCCCATCCCTTTCGCATCTCTTCAGACGCCGCCTCGCAGCGGAATTTTCAACTCCATTTGTTGCTCTCCTCACTCTTCTCAGCCAGAATACCCTCTTCTCCCTAGAGACCCTTGACGATAGCCAACCCCGGGACGTCGATACCGCCAAATCCCTATCCTGGGAAAACGGCTGACCCGCGCGATAGTCATCAGAAACAATCTCCATCGGATTGGAAGCCCCCGTATCTTGTTGTCTCCTTCGATCTCTACACTACCAGCCAAAACGCTTGATGATTTCCTTGACTTCCCGCACCAATACACGATGGAATGCCACTGGCACACTGCCGATACAACATTCGGTGGAAGAAAACAGGAAACCCGTAGGATGATATTACACCAAGCAATCAATGCCCCCCACCCATTATCGCGTCGAGAGTCGAGAGGTTCACTGGTGCAGAATTCAGAATTGCTGCCGGCATTGGGACCGGGGAAGTCTCGAGTGCATTGATGAGCACAGGAGCCTGCAGTACAGGGTGAATGATTGGCACATTCCAAAGGCGATTTATCAATGTCAGTGACGTGAGACTAGTTCCGCGTATGTCCTCACCTGTCGTCCGCACTCATCACCTCAGTTTTCTTTGTCGTTGGTGTAGAAATTCGTGCAGTAGCCAGCATGAGACCCAGGGCAGAAGCTCGGTGTAGCAGGGTCTTTGGCACGGCAGCTTGCGTCATCCTTTGAGGCAGCAGGTGTGGAGGAACGTGCCAGGTAGTCGCAAGAGGTCTTTGTGTTGGTGAATGCCATACATATTGCTGAGTTGGCTGGGACATTGCGAGCGCCTGAAGTCACGTTCGGATGAGGGCAGTCCGGCGCAGAAATTCGCGATGGCGGGTTTGTCGGACAGGAATCGGACCAAGGTTACGTAGAGCTCTGCGATGTGTGAGTCGTTGTCAAGCACTTTGGATATTCGATGTGTTTTGAGCCGCATGGGAGAGAAGTAGGTTACCTTTGGAGCACGTTGGAGTAATTGACGACGAGGACACCGGGGTAATGAAGAGGAGAAATACGGTAACAATCGTCTTCATCAGGCTGCGGGCCATGTTCGCGAGTCTTTAATGGGTCCTTTGAATGGCCTAGCTGAGGCGTGAAGGAGACGGCAATACCTCACCTTTCGTACGGAGAGCAACCTCATTCGTATCGAGGATCGATCTTTGTCGACATAAAGCCTAGCTTCCTATTGCATTGCGATGGCCTTCCTTGCGTTCATCAGCCGGTCAGGGACCTCATGAAGGCGTACGATGCTTTGTCACCATGGTTATAAGTGAAGCGCTGGATGGCCTGATGTGAACCGCATGGCCACGGGCATTCGTGGCCTGCTGGTGCGATCGACGAAGCGGCACAGACATACATCATGAGCCGCATCAAGCCTCCTAGATGTCATTGCTGCTTGTCGAGGAAGCGGAGATTTTGGAAAGGCGCAGCTCTGCAGTGCCAAGGGTTCTAGAAGCCGCCGCCGATGTGTTCGTCACATGTTGTTCGTTGTGCGATATCTTGAGCCGTACCGTCCGAGAGACGAGCCTGGACGCTAAATCCGTCAACTACAGTGCAGGAGTTTCTCCACGATCGATCTCATCATTCTGCTCTCGCGGCGCGCCGGGATCGAATCCATCGAAGTGTTAAAACCCTGAATCAGTCCAGACCCCTTTTCTAGAAAGTTTCGAGAGTGGCTGTAACAGCTGAATCATTGTCCGGTTCGTTGCGAATCCAAAACCCTAGAACGTCACAGAGTGTTCCTCATGTTGTAAAACGCGTCTTTGAGCTCTGGAGATGTATGCGACCGGAGTGGAGTGTCCGCGTTACCTGGTACTCGGTATCGCACCGAAATGTTATACCTTACTCCAGGGATGTTCGGGTTTGGCGTCCAAAGTCTTTTTCAAGGCGCGACAGAAACCGCATTTGCGGCAGGTTTGGATTTCACCGTGAACCGCGCGGAAGATGCAGCTCAAGGAGAGGGGAAGAGCCTTCCTTGGGTTTGGAGTCTCAGATATCGGATGTTGACGTGCTGGCAGGAACACGCCAAAGCCGGCCTTTGAATTGAATTGCATTTCCAGCATAATCGAGCCACAGAATATCATGCCAGTGCTAGCAGTCTCGTGATTTGGAGGTTCTCCACAGGATCTTTCTACAGATTGGCTTTTCCTCATCTGGGTACGGAAATGATCGTGTCGCCCCGGGGGCCCTCTGACATTTCGTATTCCGCATTCCACGCAGGCCAGTCAGAGTCTACAACCCAGCTGCCGCATTCTGGCTCACCTCTTCTCCCCTCCTCGAGACGTCTCCACACCGTGCTCACCACTCGCTTCTTCTCCGATGTGGGTGAAACGGTGAGGTAGACCCCAGTTCCATATCGACCTCTCCAGATCTCAATACCTACCTCTCCAAGATGGACATGCCTCAGTGCGACGACTATGGGCGAGCTATCGTCACCCCAGACGGTGCTGTACGAATCATCTCCCGGATAGTAGATTCGCATCTCCATCTTCTCGACCGGATTAGGTGCATCGGGACCGAACATGCCTTTGATCAAATCGGCTAACTGAGACGTGGATTCGGGGATGACATCGCCGTGTAGCTTCTCTTGCGGTGGAGCGAGCCGTGGGCCCAAACAGGCCGCACGCGGCGGACAAAAGCTTCGAGGGATGTAGGTTCCTGCGAGGTGCACACTACGTGATTGTCGAAGCAGCTGCGGAGTGACGGTGTGCAGAAGGTGTAGGCCATGAGGGTACTGGACGAAGAGACTCGTCTCTCTACGAGAGCTGTATGAGGAAGAGAATGTTAGCATTTTGGAACGCTCCGAGCGGGTCATATGAGGGGAGGAATACGGTATCGCGAAATGGCTCTTGAGCTCGTCGTTGACTTGCTTACACAGCAAAGAAAGGGTGTGATATGCCGTTTGGGTATGTTCATATGTTGTCTCTCGAGGATCAAGATTCGCGGGCGTTAAGGGGATGACGGCGGGCTTGGCGGGTGAGAGAAGTGCAGGCTGATATCGGGTGTCGACGACGGGTTCGTGGTGGTGAGGGATTCCAGGAAAAGGTGATCGGCCGCTTCCATAGAGTCGATGGACGATGTCTGCATGGCTGCCGTCGAGCTTTGCGGTACCGACTGTGATCTCCCGATAATCGAGCACGGCGTAGGCATAGATGTCCAATCGCAGCTCGACCGGCAGCTCCAGGAAGGGGCAGTCCGCTGTCGGGGCCGTGCCGTTCGCACGTGTTGGAGGCTGTGGACTCATGTTGATTTGGTGTGTGCGTGTTGGTGTTTGCCCTGCCCTGTTGGAATAAAAAGCAATGAGGGCAGATCGGATCCTCCGAGGTCCCACATGTGCACAGGTCCCGAGGTGCGAGGTCATGACCGAGACCCCACGGAGAGATGGCCCGGGCCGCTCTCGGCTCCGATCGCCCGCGCTGCATCTCCGTTGGGATGTGCAACGGGCATAGCGCAACGCCTGACAACGCCCGTTCAAGCCGATATCATCATCCTCCTCCCACTTCTCGCCGCTATTGACATCGTGCGACGGCTCCGTGCGCCAACACGTCGGCCGTCATGATAATAATAACACCGCGACACGCTCGTGTCATGTCGTCCGACAGCCACAGCCTCGCTCTCCTGACGCCCGGCCCGGCCTCATCCTACATCGCATAGTCGCTTGCGGTGTGCTGCAGGCGTCTTGTGCGACGATCCCACGGCAAAAGCTATTCTCGAGGCACCCTTCCACGTCACGACGTCTGACAGCAGTTGACCGTGAGCGTCAGCGTGACCGTTAGGTGGTTACTTGGACCGTTGGTCAGCGCCGAGTCTCACGAGAATGCCGTCCCGCATTGGCTTGGTTGGCGCATGGCACGGCGAGCGTTGAAAAATCCACAACACACGCGCGTGCCCAGGAGGCGTTTGTGGCTTGCGGTCCGCACCAAGCATCTCCCATATCCTTGCAACATAAAACAACCACGACGCTCGTCAATCGAATCAATCTCACAAGGTTTGCCCTTTCGACTCGCTGCTGCCGGGTCTACCATGTCAAGAACGCGTCCCGATCGACGCGCTCGTCGCTCCATGTTGTTTCCAAGCCAGATATATTCTTTGCTGCAACTCTCCCCTCCGTGCACAACATCGTCGTGATATCCCCCTATACAGACACACACAGACACACGCTTTGGGTGGGCGCTGAGAACACGCTGAACGTTACACGACAAGGGCTGACAGTGTCCAGTTACGCCCCATGCACCCGGGGCCCGCATCCGCATACAAGACTGCAGGCTCTTCTTCATCAAACCTGCACGCCGCCATAATTAAACGCCCTCTGCTGCACTCGCACCTACCTGCTACCCCGTGCTCCTGTCAATGGCTGAGTCTACGGACTGACTTCGCTGCACTGCCTCACCACTACCGACTCACTCGAACCCGCGACAATGACATGGTAACGGAAGCGTCGCACCACTACGCGTCTCCCCACCGTCGCCACCATACTTCTCCAGCCTATACCATACGATAGTCCCCACTCGCTGCTCATGACTGCCTTTCGCTGAGCTCTTTGTTCTCCGCGATCCCGTCCGTTGCTGTACGATATCCTCCCCCAAATGGCTGCTTCCATCTCTGGCCCCATGGATCGATCGACTCTCGTTTTCTTCACTACGAGTGCACTAGCCGCTGCCTTCAAGATCGCCTCAGCTGCTATTATCACAAGCCTGCTGGCCTCTATTCTCGTGTCAACGAATGCCTTTGGACTCGGTGTGGCGGCCTCGGTCTTCGAAGTCTTTGCTGTCCTTTCCATGCTGACCTCGTTGGCTTTGTTCCTCAAGCGCTCCTCAACGCGTGCCATCTATTTAGCTTGGATCCCTGGGGCTATCTCATGCCTACTTGGCGCAATCCTGAGCCTCATTGCTCTGGCCTGCACCATCAAGGTGGCTAACGACCGTGAACCTCATTCGACAAACATCGACCTTGCCCGGAACAGTGCTGGAGCAGGAATTGCCATCGCCGTTGTTGGCTTGATCCCTCAAACGGCCTTCTACGTCTTGGTCTGGCCACGAGCGGAGCAGGAGCGATCGTCCCCGCTAGAGGTCACGCAGCATCGGCCATCTCCCTCACGTTCGTCAAATCGGCACTCGATATCTCTTCGCCTTGGCACAATCGGCCCGTCGTCCCCGCCAAAGTTCTACACTCAGGCGCAGCCTGCTTCGCCTTCCCGTTCGATGTTCTACTCCAGCCAAAGGTCGTCCATGAAAGAGTCTGCTAGTCAGATACTCCGGCCAATGGCATCGAAGACCCGACTGATGGTTGGCTCGCCTTTCTCTTCGACGAGAGATGTGCGAAGCATCGTCTCTGCGAGCGACTCAAGGCCTGATGGAATTTGGAGTAGCAACGATGACTTCGGTGATTGGGACACATCTGCCATTGAGGCTCGCTACGATAGCCCATTAGGTTCAAAGGCTAGAGTGGCGAGGCTGGAGACCATCCCGGGTAGCCGCCCAGTCTCTCCAGGAGGTGCTCTTGACGGACCCTTTCCCGGTAACGACGATCTTCCCGAAGACATACCCTTGCCTGAATCTGCACTCCCTTCGCCCATGCCGCCTGCTTCTGACACGGCTTCCCTTCGAAGCCCTCGACCTATCGTTAGGGTAAACACAGACACCACGAACAACGAAGCCCACATCCACCCACTGTTCCGAATCGAAAGCCCTGCACCCCCTCCAATGGCTTCTCCAAACACGGTCATCACTGCGTCTCCCTTTGCTGGCCAGGTCGTCAATGCAGAGCGAGCAATGAGTCCAATGAGCTCTTGGCGGAATGGCAGTCGGCCCGGGACCCCGAGCGCTGTGGCATCGCCTTCTCGTAGCCGGACTGGTAGCATGAAGAGTTTCCGGACGGTGCCAGCTTCTGCTGCGACATCACCCATCGAGGCCCCTCAAAGGAGCTTTTCCAATCTATCACGAACACGCGCAGTGATGCCGAACGATTGAACGCTGCCAGATGTGACATCGTGAAAAGATGACGTGGTGTCGGCAACGGTGCTCCGGTCAGCATCAAAGGCACTGCCGGCGCGCGCGAGTTGCCCGTCTCGCCAGGGGCAAATATTACCGGCCAATCTACTCATGCACCACTGCCAATAATCTGGACCGCAGACGCGCCAAATCTTTCGGAGTACACCCGCCTCGCGGGCTCTGCTTGATGCAGACATTACCATGAAATGGCGCGAGCTTCGCCACATTGATGGTCAACGAAGAAGCAGTGCTGGACCACTGCTGCACGTTCTCGACGGTCCCCCGCCTTACGTTTTACAAAGATCCGATTACTCAGATTCGAGGTGCTGCATTTTCGTCGACCGACTTCAGAAGCAAGCGTTGTGTAAGATTTGGTAGAAACATTGCTTCAGGGCAGGGCAGGGTACGGAACGGAACGGAATTGGAATTGGAATTGGAATGGAATGGAATGGAATAGATATATGGTGAATCAAAACAGGCACATACATATCTAATGACATAATGCATAGTAGAGGCAAATATCAACAACAGCTTGTGAGTTTCAAGAACTCTTGCCCATTTGATATTAAGCTTCAACCCGACCCTTGAGTCCCGAGAGGAGGGACTGCCTCGAAAGCCCACTCATTGTGCACTTGCTGCACTCACTGTAGGTGCACCGAAGACTTGCAAATTCTAGGCGTTGCGTCGGTCTGGAGAGCGGAGCAGTCATTCATCCACGCCGCCACTTGATTCCTCTTCCTTTGTGGGACATATGCCCTCTTACGTTTCCTGATAGATGCCATTGCAGAGACCATGCTGGTGATCTGTGATGACGATGAGACTGGCGAGACACAACAGGCGTTGCGTGGAGATAAAGCTCTCCGAGTGAGAACTCCGGCGTGAGCATCTATCTCCATCTGCACGAGTGCTCATACCAAGTAGTAGCATCCCCAACAGTACGGCCTATCTCCAAGATCCTAAGCCACCCAGATGTCTCATCTCAGCATCAAATGGATGCGATGCTCATAGTTCCGAATCCTCTCAGGCGGCTTGACACTCGAGCGACAGCAGCAAGCAGATGGGTTCTTTGCAAGCTGACGAGGATTGCTATTGCCAGGTTGCTGTCGCGAACCGACGCCAGACGGTCGATCCCGTTCTTATCTTCAGCATAGCTATTGCAGCTCACGTGTTGGAGAGGCGAGAAAGAGGTGCGCGTGATGGTGAGCTAGTGTCAGCGAAATTGGATCCACTCCTCTGAGCTGTCGTGCTGCCTAGTAGGGCGACCTGACGCTGGACGAGCTGATGGCAAGAGGAGCCAGATGCTGTTCTTGGTGCAGATTTCCGTCCGTCGAGGAAGGAAGGTGCGACTCGATACTATGTAAGTTCTTGATAGACTCAGTTTCTTGACAGCATTCGAGGGCAGGTACCAAATGCGACGCAGAGCTTCAACATATCTTACGCGCTTGTGCTTGAGGATGGCAAAGGCCAATCATACGGCGCCTATGCTTGATGAGGTCGTAATTGAGGATCTTTGATGTGAAGAGCGGAATCCTTTTACATGACCATGGCGCGGTGATTGGGCCTTCGTTCTGTCCTCCGTGCGTCTGGGGAAGTGGAGATGGCTCCACACAGCTTGCTCAAACCGTCGGTGGCGTCTTTGCAGGCTCTTTTACTACCGTACCGTACCTTGCAGTATCTTCATCGGCATCTTCTCGAAGGCGCGGTGGCAGAAAGCTTGCTGGGTGCTGGCAGAGGGGAAAGAGCTCAAGACAGTGAAGTACGAAGAGCACATGATGAAAATGTCTACCAAAGCATCTGAGGTTTGCAGATGCCAAGACATGTCCGGGAAGATGGGTGCGGAAGAAACGCTTCGCTGGGAGCGATCGGAAACAGGCACAGGCTCAGGCACAGGCGGCGAAAGACCGGCTTCTTTTCGTTGGGAGTGCTTGAATTCGCTGCAGGCCAGATCTGGAGGTGCTCGGGGCGTCCTTGCAGTTAGTTCCTTGCGGAGGAAGAGCCAGGTCAGTGGAAGTAGTTCATCACTGCAGTAAAGCATCCTGGTCAAAATTCGTGGTACGTCACTGTAGAGACGATTCTTGGTTGCTATGGCCGGCGCTTTTCCACAAGCATGACAAGACTCAAATGGACTGTTCTCATGCGGACATCTTGTACATGGCTGCCATATGCATCCACAACCGTCCGAGATACGAGCAGTGAGCTATAGCTGCCGACCATCAGGCGAAGATCGAAGGCTGGATGCCGAATGCCACTGTAGACAGGGCGAATGCAGGGTGGATTCTGTATGTGGTGATTTCGCAAGCACACAGACACATAAAGAGGAAGTTCGTGATTGGACCATCGCACACTTCGCGAGTCCGCAGGTAACGGCTCGCGCACTCCCGTCATGACAGGCAACGAGTCTTGTCCTGTCGTGTGAGAAGTGAACGAGCGCGCAGCAGTCACCAAACATTTTGCCCCGGAAGCGTGAAGCGGCATGACCCTGCCTTGCCTGAGTAATCGGCGGGCTGACGGTTTTGTTGTGGCGCTAGCCCAGAAATTTCACGGCCGGGAGGACAGACAGCTGAAGTCGTATAAAGACACCCTCGCGCCCGAAACAAATCTTCCCTTGACACTCTCATCACACCAACATCTCTCCTCTGACCTTTTCTCCTGCGCCCACCTTCGCCACTCCCTTATCGAGTCGCGAAAACCCGCCCACCGCCGCCCCGCGCAGCGCACAGAGCGCCGAATCTCCATACACCGATCCGCAGAAGAAGCGGCAACTCGCGCGCCCCACTAAATTTTTCCACTGAGGGCACAAAAAGCGACCGCCGCCCAAATTTCTCACCCTCCCTTCCCTCTTCCTCCACCCAACCACCACCTCTTCACATACACCACAATGGCGCCCGCTGCAGACTCAGCGGCTCAGGCCAAGGAGAATGCCCAGAGCACCAAGGTGCTCGAGGAGCTGCTCTCCAAACTCTCCGTCTCCAAGACCGCCGACGAGGTCAAGGGCGCCTCGCAGGAGATCGCCGTCTTCATCAATGGCGACATTCAGGAGCAGGCGGTCCCACTCAAGGCTGTCGAGACTCTGAAGAAGATGCTGAACAACAAGAAGGACGCCAACGCACGACAGAACGGTGTAGAGGCCATTGCCACCATCGCCAAGCACTCCGACATCTCGCCCGCTGTCGAGCCATACCTCGTTCAGCTTCTGCCCGTTGTCCTGGCTGCCGTCGGTGACAAGATGGCCGCCGTCAAGGTTGCCGCACAGGACGCCGCCCTGGCCATTGTCAAGGCCGTCAACGCCAACGCCGTCAAGCTCCTCATTCCCGCCTTCATCGACTCGATCCGCAACGCCCAGAAGTGGCCCGAGAAGATGACAGATCTCGAGTGCATCGAGGCTCTCGCGGAGAGCGCACCAGCGCAGACGGCATTCCGCGTGCCCGACCTGATCCCCATCGTCTCCGAGGCCATGTGGGACACCAAGCCCGAGGTCAAGAAGAAGGCTTACGGCACGATGGAGAAGGTCTGCCAGCTCATCGTCAACAAGGATATCGACCGCTTCATTCCGGAGCTCATCAAGTGTATCGCCAAGCCAGAGAATGTCCCAGAGACTATCCACTTGCTCGGTGCTACTACCTTCGTCACCGACGTCCACGAACCAACTCTCGCCATCATGGTGCCTCTGCTCGAGCGTGGTCTCAAGGAGCGTGAGACCGCAATCAAGCGCAAATCTGCCGTCATTGTCGACAACATGTGCAAGCTTGTCGAGGACCCCAACATCGTGGCTGCTTTCTTGCCAAAGCTCATGCCCCAGCTTTCCTACAACTTCGACAACGTGGCGGATCCAGAGGCCCGTGAGAAGACCAAGCAGGGTCTTGACACCCTTGTCCGTGTCGGTGACGTGAAGGACGGCAAGATTCCCGAGGTCTCGCACGTCGGTGACGTCGAGACCGTCTACCAGAAGCTGAAGGACATCCTCAGCTCGCAGCACAAGGACGCCGTCGAGAAGTTCGAGCCAGTACTCAAGTACATCGCTGCCATCGGTGGCCAGCTCATCGACGAGAAGGAGGGCGACTCCATTGCTTGGAAGACGCAGCTCAAGCCATACGTCATTCAAATCGTTGGCGAGAACGACGCCGAGGGTATCGTCGACACTCTCCGCAAGCGCGCCTCTCCAGCCGCCGCTCAGGAAGACGAGGTCGAGGCCGATGAAGAGGAGGGCGAGGATCTTTGCAACTGCACATTCAACTTGGCCTATGGTGCCAAGATTCTTCTCAACCAGACCCATCTGCGTCTCAAGCGTGGTCAGCGTTACGGTTTGCTTGGTCCTAACGGATCTGGCAAGACTACGCTCATGCGTGCGATCAACAACGAGCAGGTCGAGGGTTTCCCCAAGCAGAACGAGGTCAAGACTGTCTACGTTGAGCACGACTTGGACGCTGCTGACACCGAGATGACCGTCATGGAGTGGACAGTAATGAAGTTGAGACAGGCCGGCCTTACGCTGTCTGAGGATGAGATCAACAGCGAGCTTCTGTCCTTCGGTTTCGTCCAGGAGCAGCTCAACGGCCCCATCACCGCTCTGTCTGGTGGTTGGAAGATGAAGCTTGCGCTTGCCCGTGCTGTGTTCGAGAAGCCCGATATTTTGCTGCTCGATGAGCCCACCAACCATTTGGATGTGAAGAACGTCAAGTGGCTCGAGGACTACCTGACGAACTCGCCTTGCACCTCCATCATCATCTCTCACGACAGCAAATTCCTGGACAACGTCATTCAGCACGTTATTCACTACGAGCGCTTCAAGCTCAAGCGCTACCGCGGCAAGCTCAGCGAGTTCGTCAAGCGTGTCCCATCTGCCAAGTCCTACTACGAGCTCGGCGCATCAGAGATGGAGTTCAGGTTCCCGGAGCCTGGTTTCCTCGAGGGTGTCAAGACCAAAGCCAAGGCAATCGTCCGTGTCACGAACATGACCTTCCAATACCCAGGCACACCAAAGCCGCAGATTCAGGACATTACCTTCCAGTGCTCTCTTGGCTCTCGTATCGCTGTCATCGGTCCCAACGGTGCCGGCAAGTCCACTTTGGTCAACGTTCTCACCGGTGAGCTCATCCCCACCAGCGGAGATGTGTACCAGCACGAGAACATCCGTATTGCCTACATCAAGCAGCACGCCTTCGCTCACATCGATCACCATCTCGACAAGACACCTTCCGAGTATATCCAGTGGCGTTTCCAGACTGGTGAGGACCGTGAGACCATGGACCGTGCCAACAAGATCGTCACCGACGAGGACGAGAAGGCTATGGACAAGATCTACAAGATTGAGGGTACGCAGCGTCGTGTCATTGGCGTGCACTCGCGTAGAAAGTTCAAGAACTCCTACGAGTACGAGTGTTCGTTCGCCCTTGGTGACAACATCGGCATGAAGAACGAGCGGTGGACGCCCATGATGACCGCGGACAACGCCTGGATTCCTCGCAACGAGCTCATCCAGTCTCACCAGAAGATGGTTGCTGATGTCGACCAAAAGGAAGCCCTTGCCAGCGGTCAGTTCCGTCCTCTGGTCCGCAAGGAAATCGAATCTCACTGCGCCAACTTCGGTCTTGATGCCGAGCTTGTCTCTCACTCCCGCATGCGTGGTCTCTCCGGTGGTCAGCGTGTCAAGGTCGTCTTGGCCGCTTGCTCATGGCAGCGTCCTCACTTGATCGTCCTGGACGAGCCAACCAACTATCTCGACCGTGACTCATTGGGTGCCCTGTCCAAGGCTATCAAGGCTTTCGAGGGTGGTGTCATCATCATCACTCACTCCGCAGAGTTCACTAAGGACCTTACGGAGGAAGTCTGGGCTGTCATGGACGGCCGCATGACTCCATCCGGCCACAACTGGGTTCAGGGTCAGGGAGCGGGCCCTCGTCTGAAGCAGGATGACGAGGAGGAGGAGAAGTTCGATGCCATGGGTAACAAGATCGAGTCGACCAAGAAGCAGAAGAAGCTCACTTCTGCCGAGCTCCGCAAGAAGAAGAAGGACCGCATGGCCCGCCGCAAGCGTGGTGAGGAGGTCTTCTCTGATGAGGACGACTAGATTAGTCGCACGAGTGAATGACGCGGGCGGTTTGTTAGCACGGAGAGCATGGTAATGGGCGTTTCATGGTTTATGGGTAACGACATGAGATTCCCTTGTGCTAGATTAAGTCAGACGAATAGAGCCTAGATCTCTGTCAAAAGCAGTGTACGGAGATTGAAACGAAAATGAATTGGATTGTTCTCAAGCCGTTACTTTCTGATACCTCTACCTCCAGCAAGGTTTTTGTGGATGTTGGTGGCCGCCCTCCCCATCAAATATTGATGGGGCTGTCCAGTCACCAAGACAGCCTCTCATCTCAACTGCCTCTTCTCTCCCACTTTTGTGCAACCACTCGCAAATGCAGCGTCGATTGCGCGCACTGCGCGATGCACTGCCCAAAGGCCCCGTCCCCGTCGCCGACGCCGTCCTCGCCACCTTCATCGGAATCGCAACAGTCATCTTCCTCCACGACAATGTTCTCCAAACCACCCCCGTGACCGGCATATCCATGTCCCCCACACTCTCCCCTCACTACGAAGAGACGGGCGCCAAAGACAGCATCCTCTGGCGGAAATACCGAGCGACACGGAATCTGAAGCGGGGGGACGTCATCCTCTTCGACAGCCCCACGAACCCGGAAAACGTCAGCGTCAAGAGGGTGGTCGGCTTGAGCGGGGATGAGATTGTGCTGGATCCGCGGCGGAGACCCAAGGATTTCGAGAATGGGCGGGTGAGTGAGGGGGGCAAGAGGTGGGATGCGATGAAACGGAAGGGGAAGGGGAGGGTTGTGGTGCCGGAGGGGCATGTGTGGGTGGAGGGGGATAATTGGCGGAAGACGTTGGATAGTAATGATTATGGGCCTATCTCAAAGGCGCTGATTCAGGGGAAGGCGGTCGCGAAATGTTGGCCTTTGAGTGAGTTTGGGAGGAAGGTTGGCGGGGCTGAGGATGGGTATAAGAATCGAACGAGGGTGAGGAAGGGTGTGAGGAGGAGGGTTGGGGAGGAAGTGGAGAGATGGTGGGAGGTTGATTGAAGGAGAAGAGATATGATGGTTTCATGTCTGTGGATATGGGATGTCTACACATTACCGGACTGCACACGGTATGTCTTTCTATTTCTTCGCAAAGACGACTTCGATCTGCTTCATGAGAGCGTCGGTAACCTGTTTGGTGTTGGCAGATCCGCCCATGTCTTTCGTCCGCGTGTCGGCATTGCCGGTCACGTTCTCAATGGCCTGCATAAAGTCGTCCGCTACCTTGTCGAGCTTCCCTTCTCCGAGCCAGCGAACCATCTCGGCTGCAGACCAGAAAGCTCCTACCGGGTTCGCGATACCTTGACCGGCGATGTCGGGAGCCGAGCCATGGATGGGCTCAAACATGGAAGGATACCGGCGAGTTGGGTCGAGATTCGACGAAGGAGCGATGCCGATTGATCCAGCTAGTGCGGCTGCAAGGTCGGAGAGGATATCGGCGTGGACTGAAAACAGGTCAGCGGAGAGCAAGCGTTGAGAAGGGATTGGCACGGATACTCACGATTCGTCGCAACAATCGTGTCCAAGCTCTCAGGCTTGTTGACCATGCGGACGGTCATGGCGTCCACGAGCATCTGGTTTGGTCAACTCGACGCTTGACGGGTAAGGCAAGGGAAAAGCCATACCTTGTCATGCTCTACAACTCCCTCATACTCCTTCGCGACCTCGTAGAAGACCTTATCCCATAGCACCATTCCATGCCTCTGTGCATTGCTCTTCGTCACCATGGTCAACTTCTTCCTAGGCCTGCTCTTCGCCGTCTCAAACGCAAACCTCACAATCCTCTCAATCCCTATTCTCGTGAAGATGCTCACTTCCGTCGCAACGGTGTGTGGACTATTCTCGTGCGTTGTCCCACCCTGTCCAGCATATTCACCCTCGCTATTCTCCCTTATAATCACCCAATCGAGATCCTGAGGACGGGCAACGCACTGAGACAAAGGCGGCGTCGTCCCAGGCAAGATCCGCGTAGGCCGGACATTTACATACTGGTTATTGTATTTGCGGATCGGGAGGATGAGGCCCCAGAGGGAAATGTGATCGGGGACATTGGGCCAGCCGACTGCTCCAAAGTAGATTGCGTCGTGCTTGGAGAGTTGTTGCATGCCGTCCTCGGGCATGTACCAGCCTCTTTCGAGGTAGTTCTTGGAAGACCAGTCGAAGGTTGTGAATTTGAAGGAGAAGGTTCCTACGGTTGAGGCGAGTTTGTGGAGGACTTGTTCGGCTGCTTCGGTGATGTCCACGCCTATGCCATCGCCCGGTATGGCGGCTATGTTGTAGGTCTTGTGGGAGGACATGGTGAGCGTAGGCAAGGGGAGACTTTTGATTGGAAGAGTTAGCTGTAATTGAGACTCAATGGTATGACTGGGAGAAGGCGGAGAAGAGGTTGTTCTTGGTTGTACTTGGTTTTGGGGAGGAGTTTATACGTTGGAGTGCATCTCCACCAGTTCCTTGAGATTCAGGCTAATCGTTCTGCCGCGAGGTTGCCCCTCCATGAATCCAATCCGGAACCGGGATGGAGTCGCTGGAAAAAACAACCATATTGTGATATTGCCGTCATTACAGCAATTGCTCCCAGAAGGGATTAGGATGTCCGTTGCAGTACGAAGGAAGAATGTTGCGGGAGCAGATCGGAGGAGTCGGGAAGGTCAATAATGCCCCACTGGAAGCGATCAAGGGTCCACGCACGCGTTGTCTCACTCTCAGGCGAGGGAGGGAGGTGTGTGGTGTGGTGGCATCTCTGGAGAAAGCTCGCTTCTTCTTCACCGACATCAACCTCCTCAGACACAATCATATATCCTCCTGCCCTCTCTCCTCTCCCTTCTCTCTTCTCCCACATCCTGTCTCCAATCTTGTCCTGACAGTCCACCAATTACAATGTCTACCCCAGCATTTCCCCCCGGTGGTACCTACTTCGACACCGCGAAGCGTTCCTTCAACCAGGTCCCAATTGATGAGAGCAAGGATGGTGGTGCGATCCAGACCACTGAGTTTCTCGAGGCAGCAGAGTCAGTTGCTGGGCTGTTCGATGTGTTGGGCAGCGCTGCTTTCAAGCCTGTCAAGAGCGACATGACTGGCAACATCAAGAAGATCAGGGACAGACAGCTCGAAGCCCCTGTCGATTCTGAGACCCTCCAAGACCTCGTGAGGAACGAATTGAAGCAGAAGAAGCACACCGCGACAGAAGGACTGTTGTGGCTGACAAGGCAAGCCATCTGCATCCGATACCCAAAAGTCATGTGGCTAACAATGCGAACAGAGGTCTCGACTTCACTGCCCAAGCTCTTCGCCGTAACGTTGACAACTCCGGCGAGGAACTCTCAGCCTCCTTCCGCGAGTCCTATGGAAAGACCCTCAAGCCGCATCACTCTTTCATCGTCAAGCCTATCTTCTCTGCCGCTATGTCCGCCACACCCTATCGGAAAGACTTCTATGCCAAGCTGGGAGATGACCAAGCGCGTGTGTCGAAAGAGCTGAACGAATGGCTACAAGGATTGGAGAAAGTCGTCACAATTCTGAACAAGTTCCTGGCCACTCCTGAGGCCAAGTGGTAGAAACAAAAAGGGATGGGCAAGAAACCGAGACGAGGTGCACTGCGGTCGAAGGTCATTTCTGAGATGTTGAGGGAGGAGGGAAGAGCTGATGCGATGAGGAGGTTTGAGGCTGACCGCCAGAAGGCTCGAACGAGGAGGCACCGCAAAAAGAAGGTCAAGCAAGCGCCAACGCAGACTCATCTCACAGTCAATATCATTGGCAATAACGTGACGGTTCACATTGGTGTAAATCCATAGCCCTTCTCCTCAGACTACACCTCTGATCCCTAACGTATGTTCTTCAATTCTCTATGAAATTGGCTTCAAATATTGATGAACCCCGTGGCCTTCCTCGACCTCATTTCATCCTCTTCCAGCTACGTTCTGCACTACACATATCTCAACATCAAGAAGCGAGTTTCCAACATGAAGCAGATGCCCTACTATGAGCGCGACGTGGACTTTGACGACCTCGCAAAACGAGACCCAAACTTCGCCGCCATCTCCAAACAAGGCAAACAGAAGGCGTTCATCGACTTCCAGAATCCAAAGATTGTACAGTTCGTAAAAAACACGACCAAACACTGTTCTTGCGACATCACGTTAACTTCTATTATAGACAGCTCACCAAGTCTCTACTCAAATGCGACTTCAACCTCCAAGTCGAACTTCCAGATGATCGACTCTGTCCTCCCGTGCCCGTGAGATGGAACTACGTCCGCTGGATCCAGGATCTTCTCGCTACCACTTCGGACGACTATACCGAGAACTCTGATCCGGCGCGGGAAGTACTAGGGCTGGATATCGGCGTTGGAGCAAGCTGTATTTACGGGCTGTTGGCTTGCTCGACGCGAGAGAACTGGCGGATGGCGGGGACGGATATTGACGGGACGTCGGTTGAATGGGCGAGGAAGAACGTGAAGGCAAACGACCTGGAAGAGAGAATTCGAGTGAAGCAGGTTGCCAATGACGATCCGATTATTCCCATTGATAATCTGGGTGTTGAAGAGATGGATTTTGTCATGACGAATCCACCTTTCTACGCGGATCGGGAGGATTTCGAAAGGGCGGCGCACTTCGACTTCACGGAGTCGAGTGAGAAGCAGCCCTCAGCTGTTCTCACCGGTTCGCAGAACGAGATGATTGCTTCCGGAGGCGACGTCGGCTTTGTCATGCGGATATTCCGGGAATCTCTGCGACTGCGTCAGCGCGTGGGATGGTACACGGCCATGCTGTCGAAGCTCTCATCTCTTCAACAGATTCTCGCCAAGATCAAGGAGCACGGGATCTCGAATTTCGCCGTGACTTCGCTGCATCCTGGGCACAGAACGAAGCGATGGGCGATCGGATGGAGTTTCCGGGATCTGAGGCCGAGGAATGATGTGGGGAGACATGGGGATTTGGTGCTGAGTATACTGCCGCCTGTGACGGCGCAGACGGTCAAGGTGACTGGGAAGGATGTGAGGTGGTGTACGAAGAAGGTGGATGAGGTTATGAAAGGGTTGAATGTCTTGAGGTGGGAATGGAGTGGACTGAGAGAGGAGGGGGTAATGGAGTGCAAGGGGAATGTCTGGAGCCGGGCAGCCAGGAGGAAGAAGAAGCCCATTGCAGGCGAGACGGAGATTGACGCGGACGGAGAGGAGGCTGAGGTGGCGTTGGCGGTGAAGATCATGTGCCGGAAGGACGAAGAGGTGGAAGTACGATGGTTGAGGGGACAAGAGTACGTGCTTTTTCAGAGTTTCTGTGGGATGTTGAAGCGCACAATCAATGAGAAGACATGAGTAGTAGCCATTTCGGAAGGTAGCTCCGATACTCCTGGTGAGTAAGTTCCATCTCCCTCATTTGCTGTATTGACCTGTGATGTCCACGCCGTAAAGGCCCTCCACAGCCTTGCATGGCCCCTTCCTTTCAGACCATCACCTCGCCCGCCACTTGACAAGAAATGCTTCGTGCCACCTAGCCTACAGCGTTCCAACTGTATCCTGCTCATCTCCGCTAAGACTCATGCCGTCGCTCGATCCCCGACTCGCTTCCTCATTCAGATCTCCATCTGGCGAAGGCTTCAGAGCTCGCGCTTGGGCTGAACAGATGGCCTCACACGCGTCCAGAGGCAGGTATATATTATGCTGGCCGTACACAATGATGTCAATCTTGGACATGGCAACAAGCTCTTCGATATTGTCACCTTCAAAGAGCTCTGCGAGGGCTGGTGGTGACCAGTCACCGGAAACGCCCAGCTCACTGGGGTGGGTTTTGGTTGTAACAGATACTTTCTTCCACGGCCACGTCAAAGACTCCTACATCGTTCCGGGGAGGCTGGGTTACGTACATATCCATCCAGGATGGACGAACTTCATTGTCGCGTCCTCACGAAACCCCACTGTTGAAGTTCGCAACTTGGCCTGACTGAGATCGTCGTGCAGCTGGAGTAAAACATCTTGTACAGGATATCCTCTTTCATACGGTAGCTACCGCGAACAAGTCCAAGGAGAGGGTGCGAGAAATATACTCTCCCAGATTGCACTGCACTCATAACGTATAGTCCGTCGTGTTACAGAGCACAGTCCACGCAAAAAGGGCAGTCCACGTCTGCGATGTCGTGGCAGGCTTGAGGAAGAGCGCTTGCTCGGAGATATGTGTTGCAGATTGGAATGCAACTCGCGTGTATAGGGGGAAAATAAGTCTACCACTTATCAATAAAGCCTGCAACTGGAATCCCACGGCGTCAGAAACATTAGGACAATAGTCTCGGTCTGCGCTCTCCTAAAGCTGATCAGCTCATCGGCTCACCTCTGCTGAAAGGCACGAAGAAGGAAGCACAAGAGACTTCACGTCGCCCTCACCTTCCTTCCTTATGACTCTATATAGTACTGCATGCAGCAGCTCGACTCGATTTCATCTGGTACGATCGTTGCCAGGGTGATGATGATCGAAAAGGAATTGGAAAATGCATACAGAATCGGGAAAGAACCGGAAAGGAGAAGAGGAAAAGGAATTCCCATGCTCACACACAGAAAGACCAAGAAGTTTCTCAGCATACTATTTACCATAATAGACGCTCTCACAACAAAAAGTCCGCTAATGCCTCTGGGGTGGGTATCGTGAATACTGAACAGCAACAACAACAACAACAATGCAGCCCGCCGTAAAAGTCATTACCAGGGCCGCGGGGTGCCCGGGAGATTCCAATTCCAATGCAATCAGTACGTGAACGCTTCTTCAATGAAATCGATCGATCCGTCGGTGACGACGACGCGACATGCTGATCTCACGCTGTCCGCGAGAGGCCCAGGACCGCAGACCGTGACGCCCATCTTGCCGATTCGTTCGGGCAGCTCCTTTTCCAGAATCGTCTGTGGATTCACTCTTCCCGCAAACATCTTGATGGACCCGGAATTGGAGACGACCTCACCACGATGTCGTGGCTTCGTGACGTACAGTTGGATTCGCAGGACGTCTTTCCGGCCTTCCATGCGTAGGATCTGATCCATCCAGGCTCGTATCCATTCCAGGTTCTCCGTAGTCGGTACGGACCAGATGAACAGGATCTTTCGTGTGCTACACGTACCCGCCCGATGTTGCAGCAGGAGATGATAGATGTACGAGATCTGGTGTGTGACGCCCACGCCACCGGCGAACAGAACCACTGTCCCGTATGACGAAAGTGATTCGTGCCCTCCGTAAGGCCCTTCGATAGCGCCCCATGTCACAAACGTTTTTCGTTCCATTCTTTCAAGCTTGTCGTGCAGCTTCCGTGTCATACCGTTTCGAGCACGTACAATGAGCGAAATCTGGTTGACATCACGATCTCGTGGAAGTGTGATGTTGCTCGGCTCTGGCTGATGGGTGGTTTCGGCCACGGTGGCCATTGCTTGCACTGTTACGCTCTTCCGCGAGAAGTGTGAATCGCGCGTGGTCAACGCCGGCCGTTGTGGTCTGCCAGAGTTCAGTATGGCCGTCGCCTCTCTGGATGGCAGCTTTTCCAGTTCGATCTCCATCGAAGGGTGTTTTGACTTGGTCTCCGCCCAGGCTACTGAAAACGGGTGGCTCGACCACCATGCCAAGGCTGGGATGTAGGCGTGAACGTGGCATCCCGGTTGCCACCTCCAAGGTCGCGATAGTTCGAATGTCACTCGGCAGGCTTCAGCGGGCAGCCACTCGATGGTTACTTTGGTGAAACCTCTTCGCCGACACAGATTATGGTAGAGAATTCTGAAGGCCCTCCACATCCATTCTGCAACCCAGATTGCGAAGCAAAGTTGAATCCATGGGAGCTGTGGCAGCCCTGCTCGGTCCAGGTGAACGTAGACACCAATCAATCCAAGGAGTACCCCGATTCTGTGTGCATTCAAGAAGATCTCGTAGAATGAGTGTCGAAGTGGTCCAACGGAAACAAGAAAGATGATTGCAAATGCGCAAGTGCCGACCATTCCCCATGTATAGCTCACCGATGTAGCAAGTGAAACTCGTAGTTGTTTGAGGCCACCAGCTTGGACATTGTTGACGGCCCACATGATAGTGTGAAGGATGGATTCCAGGACGACGATGCGAGCACACCATCGGTGAAGGAGGTTGAATGTGTCGTAAGATACGCGCAGCACCGGTAGGAGAGGATTGTTTCGCATGGCAAAGATCATGGTCGGTATTATATTAAGCGCGGCCAGAACTCCGGTCCTGCCACGAAGTTCTGCGACGACGGCGTAGGATTCTTTGCTCCAGTCTATTGCGAGACAGTAGGCGATGTTGGAAGCGACGTAGGAGAAGAGAAGCAGGGCGTGGAAGCGTGATGGCAATGTGCCGAAGCTGACGGAGGTGTTTTTCCAGGTGATCTCCGTGTTGTGTCGGACTCGAAAGAGAGGTGCCCAAAGAAGGTGTTTCTTGACCTTGGGCCAGAATGCGGTGTGATTGTGCATCCAGTATCGTTGGTCGGCTTCGCGGCCCATGGTGAGCATATGGCGCACCTGCGCGTCGAACATGAGCAGCCATCGATAGATTGCCGTGACCAGCAGCAGGCCCAGGAAGAATGCGAGCAGGACATAGACGAAGAGGTAGTTGGCGGTCTGATTGACTCCGGCAAGGCCCGAACTGAAGGGCGACGCGGCGGCGCTCAGGTTGAGCTGCACGCCCGTATCTCCCACCGCGACAACATGAGGGATGGGTATGGCATCGGGCAGCGGGTCGGCATTTCGAGGCGGCATGGTATGGCCCGCATCTGAGGCGAAGAGTCGAGCGAGCCCTGGTTGATGTAGGTGGGAGTGAAGTCGTTGGAAGTGCATCGCGGACCAGCGCGAGCGTTGAAATTGGGAGTCCGTGCTACGGGTGGACAATGAAAGGGGCCAATGTCGATCGCCCGCTTGACTTGCCACGTCCGGCAAGGAATGCTTAAGATCAGGCACGGTAACAAAGAGCCGGGCTCGATGATAAGGTGAGGTTGGTGAAAGAAGGTCGGCCGCTGGATGCAAAGAAACGTGGTGGTTGGTGGAAGGGTGATCGAAGATTGGTGCCGGGGGGGGGAATGAATGCAGTCTTTAACCAACGTGCCCGAGGACCAGAGTGAATGAGCGTCAAAGGGACAACACACAAGCCAAATGCCTTGACCCGACAATGCGCATTGTCGTGCGGTGCAGTTCTATTGTTCTCGTGAATAGCAACTGGGGGGAGGCCTGGGCTTTGCGAGCAACAATAATGCTTGCTGCTGTCGATGTGCGTGCGTTGAAAGAGCGTGTACGGTATCCTGCGCTGCGAGAGTGATGGCGTTGATGGTGGAGAGGAAGTGGGCAGCGGATCTGCGAGGGCTTTGCGGGTGAACTTCGAAAATTGGCTGGAGGAAAACGAACGACGGACTGTTGACGGCGCCAACACTGAGGCTGAGGCTGAGGCTGAGGCTGAGGCTGAGGCTGAGGCTGAGGCTGATGTGTGATGCGGATGCTGTGATGATCAAAGGCGAGACTTCTCTCCTGGAGACTCTCTCCGAATAATTACTTGTTTGGAAGAGGTTTCAGGATTGATGAGAGCGAGTCGCTGGCTCGCCCTGGCGTGTCCCATACTCGCGTTCCTGCATCGACACCCGCCCTCCCCCACCAATCAACCATCTCTCCCGCAATCTTCTCCAACGCGCGCTCGACGGACGAAATCGAATGGAAGCCGCCATGTCGCAAGAGCCCGCGTGTAACACGCTGGAACATCGTCGGCCGATGGCGAGATCGCGTTATCGCCAAGCGCCGCGGACGCTCACGAGATCCAGTACCGGGGCGCGAGCATGTGTGCAGGCATTCCAGATTAGGCCGAGAAGGTCCAGTCGCGACACCTCAGCCCGGGACCTTCCTTGCAAAGTCGACACGGCATGCCCTCTTCCTTGGCTGCCATTTCACCTCACCTGCTGGCGGTACACAAGTGAATGCATGATCCGCAGTGTGCACCTCACCACCAACAAACGGATACCCGCCTTCACGATACGAGCTCCTACCTGATATGCACGCAATCCCGACCCAAGACTTCACTGTGACCTCACTCCCATCACCATCTTCGCGTGCGCCTCTACATCTCTTCGCGCGAGCCTTTATACATGAGAAGCTCGGTGACGGAACAAATACGGCCAATGCAGAAAAGGAGAGGGACAAAAGTACGAATCCGCGAGGAGCAAGAAGACGTCAAGACTGGGCATGGGCTACAGCCCTGCTCTGGCTTAACGAGTTGACATCGCGTGGCCGATCGAGCGCAAGAGGTGCCAACTTCGATATCGAACAAACTCAGCTTGCTGTTGTCATATTACGGCTCTTCCATGCGGTTAGGACGAGGACTGCGCATAGCATGCTGAGGCAGACTGCAGTGCCTACGGGACACGAGGTAGCAGCAACAGCAAACATACCCTCAATCGACTTCCGCAATCTATGGTGACGTTGGACAGCTCTCTTGAGACTTCCTGGCGCGAATTGTCTCACCAGAAAGATACTCAAGTGCGAAGGTGCTCTTGAAACATTCTTTCTTCACGCTCGAGATGCGCCAGGACGCACCGCGATACCATTATCGAACCCTCGCCGCCCGAGCAGATTTTCATCTGCGCGATGCGGCGCCTCACCAGTCATTCCTTTGTTGGTCTGCCGGTGGCCATCCTACAAAGAGGCTGAAATGTCCACAATGTCAGCCACTACAAACTGGCGTGCGCCACGGCGAGCGATGAACTTCGGGTAGGCACACGGCCGGTTGCGCCCCGGCAGTGTCTTTTCGAAAAAGGTCCTTCCTCAATTCGAGCTCGCTCATGGATATTATCCGGACAGTAGCTGACGCCGTGGCGGTATTTCCCAAGAACACGTAGTGAAGAGCGACAGCAAATGGGTCTAGTGCTTTGCGGACGGCCCATTTATCAACGTGCCTTGTCCTTTCCCTGGCTTGACAAAAGTTCGGCGAGCTTGAACGACGTCTTATCTATGACCGTGGCGTGTTCATCGGTCTTGCTTGCGGTGAGAGGCGTCGGATATGCAGTGTGCAGCTTGTCCAAAGCTTAACCGCTCTTCATCCGCCGCATTTACTCTCTGGAAGGAAACGCAGATGCTGAGAGGAGACCCGGAGTGAACGCGAATCCAGGATCCAGGAATACTGGAATGATGACTACGAGACTGACCGTGTTGGCAGTACAATGCTAACAATATGGGTGTCCTGATCAGCTGCTTGGCAATTCTTCCACTGTGAAACTGTGAAGCCTCCGATCCCTTGTACTGGTCCGGCCCGCTGTGGGTCTGATAGCCCAGTCTTGACCTCACCTTCACATGCTTGCGAATTGCACTCTGGCATCCTTGAATCCATCCGTAAGCCCGTGTACTGACTGGGCGACCCCTCAACCGGACTGAACAGTACCGCAGCACATTGCGGCACATTAAATCGCCGCCATGGACTATGTCGTTTGGGATGGGTGAGCCACGGCGTTACATCGCGTTGCATTTGTCCGCCAGAATGCGGCGCTCCTACGGCTGATTCCTCGTAGGTAAGTAAGTCCCAAACCCTTTTCTATCCCTTTTGCGGTGGACTTCGTACGTCGATCACTCCGCTTCTAAACAGCTTATTGGATGGGTCCGCGTCCCATTCGCTTCATGTTCGTCTTTGTTAGCGCGCTATACACGGTAGTGAAGAGTCGGAGAGTTTTCTTCACGTCCGGGTTGGCCATTTCGCTCGTTCGGGAGGCAACGGCAGACAATTAGCCGGCGAGGGCGCCGCATGCGATTCCAGTCTCTCGTCTACTGACAATGGAGTCGGCTACGCACACATCGGAGATACCGAAGCTTCAACGCTGGAGGGCGGTGGCTCTGCGATACCAGAGAGACATCTTGATCAGATTGTTAATGGTGCCCAAAACATTGGTAGCGCTGCTAGTGTAGGATACGTGACTGGGCCTGCGACGTACGTTGGTGTTGATGGAACCTCGCCCAGCGCTGCGATTGATTTGGGGAATGAGATTGGCAGTGCAGAGGAGGAGACTTTGGAGGCTGCTGGCAGCCGTGTTCCATGAGACTTATGCAAATGTCATATCAAAGGTATAATGGGTTGTGGGTCGTGGGCTACGGGCATTGGTTTGGCGCTGGGACCTGGGCACGGCATTGAGAGGTTCTTGTCATCTAGCGAGCGCGTTGTTGGCATCATCAGTATCTGCTCTCTTAACGACGGGAGTATTCGAAAAACTTCGCCGCTTCCACATACTTTTTCCCTTTTCCTTTGATATTGATTAAAATCGTCTCTTGAAGAGCCGTCTGACGTGATTGGCCCGTCTACTGCCGGCGCTAGCTGAGGTCCTCCCACGGCGGGGTAAGCACCTCACCGCGCACTCCACTCGGCGAAGATAAACATCTCCGTCGGCAAGCATGACATCTACCACGCGGATTTCTACCAGCGGACTGTCTTGTGCCATCCTTCGAAGAGTAATCTCAATATCTGCTCGAGTGTCGTCTTGACCAAGGCCTCTTCACCTCCCAGCACGCTCGAATGCATGGAGGCCGAGCTTGTTGCTTAGTAGCCGCCGTCTCCCAAGCCTGTTTCGTGGCCTTCCCCGAGGGAGATCAATACGAAAGACCTGTATAACCAGTCCATTCGAGATTCATCAATCTCTACACTGGCGAAGAGCATGCCGCCTCATGCTGTTTCAGCGAAGCCGCTTCAGCCTATCTTGAGCTGAACGGGCAACAGCTCGGTGAGCTCCACACTGGCCGATAACGCGCAAGGCTGAGCTGGCTATAGTCAAAATACCCACTCTCGACGGCCACATGAAGTTTTCGGATCCACTTCTAACGCCGTAGTGCTCTTCACGCAGCCATCACGCTAAGTTCGAGAGTATGGAAGACTCAAGACCCGCAAAGCGACAGAAGCGTCGCTCTGTAGCGTGAGCTCAAGCGAAATTCAAGCAGCTCAACTTTGACATATGCTGATGGCGAGGCTAGTTGCGAAAGATGCCATTCTCAGAAGATCAAATGCACGGGGGATCGTCCTTGCCAGGGCTGTACCATTGCTAAGAAAGCAGATGGCTGTGCTTATCCCTTCAGGGACCGCAATGTTATTGTGCGCGAGAGCTATTTGGAGAAGATCGAAGCCGAGATCGAAGAACTGAGAGCTCAGGCTTCCTTAAACACGCCCCAGAACTCGAATATCGACCCTGCCGGAAATTCAATTCACAGTCAAGCCGCCTGTGCCCCGGTCGTGGATCCCGACGTCCCAAATCCGCTCCTTGAAGTCAATGATGGCTTGTTCAGCGGTCAGGAATCTGCCCAACCGATCTACATTGGCCAAGCTAGCGACACGGCCTTCGGAGACCGTTTGCTTCATTGTATCAACAAGGCCTACAACGCAATATCTTGCAATACCATGCCAGATCACATCACGCACCCCTCATTCAATCGCCTCCTCAACCGAGACTTCCAGCTACCAAACAGGAACCAAGCAAACTTGCTTGTTCGGAGAGCTGATAGCTTCATCGGCAGTAATTACCACCTCTTCGAGAAACGATCATTCTATCGGAAGCTTGATCGTGCATACTCGTCGGAGGGACCACCCGACTTGCTCTTCACTTGTCATTTGTTCGCGGTGCTTGCTTTGGGCGAGCTCTATTCCAACTGTAAAACTTCTCCTGGTGAAAGTCGGGAGCGGATACCGGGCACTAGCTGGTTTGTCCAAGCAATGAGTCTGTTGCAAGACTTGTACGAAATGGCCTCGATTGAGCAGGTTCAGATCCTGTTGCTCCTCGTAAGTCATCAGAACAGAGTCTTCTTCTAGACGGGATCTGACGACGTCAGTCTTTTTATGCCAACGCACTGGGGCGCATTAAGAGTGCACATGTCTACTGTGGCATCGCTTTGCGCTTGGCTGTTAGCCTCGGGTTGCATCGTTCACCATCTGGAACCAGTACGATGGACCCTGTTCAACGCGAAACTAGACGCCGAGTCTGGTGGACCCTGTACTTGTTCGACCGGTACGACCTACTTCTTCCTCATGCCATCATCCTTGTGACATTGGGAGAATTTCACGCTGACTTTGCACAGAATGATCAGTTCTAAGCTTGGATATCCGCTGGGTATTCAAGACGAAGATATAGATGTCGAGCTTCCCTCCATGGACGGTCTTTCGAAATCAGAGCAAAGCGAGTTCAATGATCCGGTTCATCTTCGTGCGCACGCAACTCTCGCACGCATTACTGGTGATATCTGTAAGTTTCCGGGTTCTGTATCCTTTGCCACTGCTGATCTCAGGAACCAGTGAACGACATATATTGCCTACCTCAGCACAAGAGAGCGACGTTTGTGCAACGTGTGCATCGTGTGCTCAACGATCTGCGGCAGTGGGATGAGCAGCTTCCCGTGGGTCTACGCCTTCATGAAACGTCCGCTCGAAACTTGTAAGGACCAGACAAGCGCTCTACCTGAGGCCATTGAAAACCGTCTAACCAGCCTTCCAGGTACACACTGCATATGCAGTATCATCTCTGCATCATGCAAACTACTAGGCCAATCCTATTCCATATCTTCAAGTCACGCTTTCACACGGGCTCTGACGCAAGCCAACAGCAGCAGACATTCTCGCCTACTACACTCGCTCTAGCAGACGCATGCACGCAAGCAGCTCGGACAACGAACCAACTGCTTTCCAAACTCTTTGTAGAGGGCTCACTGGCTGTGTTTGGCTACTTTGATGCACACTACTTGTTCTCTTCGACCTTGATATTGATCATCTCGGCCGTGTTGGAGCCCGCCACACACGTCTCGGACGCTGTACAGACAGCGTTTAGCCTCTTACGAGCGATGGCAAACAACGGAAACATATCGGCTAAGGACTACCTCTCCCGCTTGGAAACCATCAGGTCTACGGTCAGCACCGTGCGGGCTGCAGCTGAAAGCTCAAAAGCGCCCTACAGCCATGGAGGCCACAATGTTCAGCCCGATTTCTTGGGTCCAACAGCTTATCCCCAAAACAATGCATCCTCGATAGCCAGCTCCAACTCCAGCACCTGGGCCGGCCCTATGCTCTCTGACGATGACCTTGGCAACGAGGACCCGCTGGGAAACTCTTTCATCGAAAGCTTCTTGGCTGAGAAAGCGTTTCAATGGAATGGAGGCCCGTCTCCGGAGCAAGACATCTTGCGGCAGTTTGCTTACGAGCTCAGCGACGAATTTGTCTTTGATACCTGACAGTAGCTCTCGGCCAGCTTGGCCTATCCACACGGCACCTGTAATTGATCGGCCGAATTTATCTTGACCGAGCAATTCGCTCGTTGCCCTTCGAACGGCCGGCATGTTTGCCGGGCGCTTGCGACGAGATCTTGGAGATTGGCGTGCCAGGTCATTATTAGTGATCAAACCATCGCAAGACTTTGTTTTGCATGTCGGCAGTGAATTGTTAGCCACGCCATCATGTCTGGAAGGCCCGACGTCCTCGTAATTGCATCTAGTGTTCAGGAAATCGACGAATTACGTCGTCAGCGCCTAGAACAAGAGTTCAACTTGATCCAATATGACTGCAGCTCCGTCGAGGAATTCAAAGAGCGCATGAAACCTGGCGGGCCCTACTCGTCCATCCAAGCCATCATCCGTCTCGGCTGGCTCAAAGCAGGCCAATTCGCAACACATCTACCCTTCGCAACAGATGTAGTACCACACTATCCTCCTAGCCTGAAGATCATCTGCTGCACTGGCCATGGCCACGACGCCGCGGACACCGAAGCCATCACCCAGCGAGGCATCTGGTACTGCAACACGCCCAACGCCTGCACGGAAGCGGTCGCCAACACGGCAACCTATCTCATCCTCGACACGTTCCGCTACTTGACATATGCACAATGGTGCGCTCGCTATGATTGGATGAAGAGCCGCGAACTCGGCACCAGAGCAGTCGATCCCCTCGGAAAAGTGCTCGGAATCGTAGGCTTGGGAGACATTGGGTTGCAAATCGCCAAGAAGTGTGAGAGTGCGTATGGCATGGAGATTTCTTACCATGGTCCGAGGAGGAAAGCATATGCGGAGGGGAAATTGATGCATGGAGCGAGGTATTTTGCTTCGTTGGAGGAGATGATCCCCGAGGTGGATTGTCTCTGTCTGGCGGCGCCTTACACGAGGGAGACGCATCATCTGCTGTCTGCGGAGCAATTCCGTCTGGCTAAGGCTTCTGGGTTGCGCGTGGTGAATATTGCGAGGGGCAAGATGATTGATGAAGATGCTCTTCTGGGGGCGATGGAGAGGGGGCAAGTGGTCGGTGTAGGATTGGATGTACACGCCGATGAACCCGGCATCAATGAGAAATTCAGAGAGAATTGGATGACGACGGTGTTGCCGCATATCGGTGTCTGTTCGAGGACGAGCTGGGAGAATTTTGAACGGCAGAGTTGGGATAATCTGGAAGCGTTCTTTGAGAAGGGGAGGCCAGTTAATTTTGTGAAGGATCTTGAGTCGTGATAGAATTACGTCTTCGCAGCGTCGCTTCATTGCGAGCTCACCTGAGCGTCATTCAGTGTCTCTCAAGAGTCGATAAGGTACATCACTTCTTCTTCCCTTTCGTCTTGTCCAAAACCTCCACCCACCGCTTGTCAAGGCCTCTCCTCTCCAGCGCTTTGACCACCGCATCCTTCTGAGGACCTTGCACCATTACCTCCATCACTTCCTTTTCATGCTTCTTCGCACCCCCGGCCAGGGGTTCAACGCTTGTAGACCCAGCACACACTTTCCTCAGCTCGTCCGCAAGCGGTCGTGTATTGATATAGTACGCCTCCAGTCCAGAAACTTTCGTGACGGTCTTGTTCCCGCTCCGCGTTTCAAGTGTGATGTGAACTTTCGGTACGGGTCCACTCTTGGCTTTGACACTGCTGGGATCTGCGCCATTTCGGACAATGGCGTAGGAATTGGACATCCCGTGTAATATGCGTTCGATGAGGGCGTCGCGAGGTACCGCGCCCTTGGCTTGGACTTCTGTGTCAAGAGAGCCGGAGCCGTCGAAAACGGAGTTTGCAAGAGTTGGGTTCAGCTTGACGAGTCGCTTGTTGGTCTCGGAGACGAGCTTCTCGCTCTCAATGTATGATGTGACCAATTCTCGAACCTCGGCTGGGGTATAGAGTGCCTTAGATCCAGCATCGAAGATGGGCTGCAGCTTTGCAGAGGGCTTGTAGAACGAGACAACCTGAAGCTTTTGCCCGACAGCATCGTCGCCCGTATCGATCTTGTCCGTCGCGATTTCTCCACGACCTAACGATCCTCCAGCTGTGGTCTCCTTCTTCGGTAAGCGGTAAGGCTTGAAGTTGAGGACCGCTTCATCGCGGAAATCCACATCTAGTATGACAGTCTCATTGCCATCCTTATCCTTAGATTTAATGATTTTCTCCTTGTCTAAGCTCTTGACGAACTTCTTGATGTTCTTCCATGTTGTCTTCTTGATCTGCAGTTGCTGGCTCTGCTCCGGAGTAAAGGCTGGCAGAAACGGTTGAACCAACGTTGACATGACGAAGGATTGCGATAGTGGGAACACTAAGCCGAAGTTCGGTGAATTCGCGTTGTTGGTCTTGTAGTGATGTATGCCGTAGAGGAAGGCGTTTCTAAAGGCGTCATCTACTTCTTTCTGCGTCAGCGCTTTCGCTTCGGGTTGAGAAGGCAGATCTGCGCCATTCTCTGTCTCAGTAGTGACAGATTCGGTGTGTGCGTTCGGCGCCTGCTTGTCTCCGTTCTCTAAGGGTACTCCACCACCGTCGTCTGGGTCGTCCATCGTGAGGTCCTCGACTTTCTCTGTCAGTCCTCGTGCCTCCAGCACTTTTGCCCAACCCTCAAGCTCTTCTGGTAGCTGTTGTCCCGGCTTACTGCTCGTGCTGTAGCCCCATATCTCGTCTCCAGCCCAGTGCATGTTCTCCACCGCGTGCCCTCTTGCCCCTTGGACTTTCTCCAGGGCACTCACGTCAATCTCGCAGATGCCCACCACGACTGGCACCGTGGGCTTGTCTGTCCCGGCAATAGCAACCACTGCCCTTTTCTTGGCCTTTTGCGGAAAAGGTGGTCCGCCAGCGAGTCCAGGCGTCATCAAATCCGCTCCACCTTGGAGCTTCTTGACCACGACGTCAGGCGTATGTAGCAAAGGGACAATGTTTGGATTCCTCCAAAGCGTGTACACCGTCGGGTACATCCTTCCATCGACCTGGAACCACAATACTCGTTGCTCTTCTCCATCTTGGTTTCCCACATAGATAGTCCCCGACACCTGCTTCAAGTCTTCCCCCCGAGTAGTCGTGAAGCGAGCAGATTGTAGATTGTCAGGTAGTAGAGCGTTTCGTAGACTCGTGCGCGCGGCCGTAGCTTCAGCCTTCTGTTCTGGCGTTTGCTCGGCTTCTGGAGTTTTCGAAGAATCGGTGTCGAGCCGGTAGTCTTGGATGATTTGGTCTGCAAGCTTTCGACGATCTGAGGATCGCAAGGGTGCCAAAGGCTTGATCACAGGCTTCTTCTTGAACATCGTCAATATAGGTCAATCGTTTGCAAGGATTGTGGAGCTCAGGTAGATGTTGTGTTTAAAAGAGTGTTGATGATGTAGAGTCACTAAGGACATATGCGACAAGGAGCATGGAACCCCGCTAAGCACGAGCGAAGCCAAGCAGTGAAGTCATGGGACACAGGATGCTGGGCTGGACCCTGCCTGCTCGGAAATGTGGGTCTGTGAAAGTCTAATTTCAGCCCTACGAGTCCATGGATGCCACCGAATCTTTTCAATCATCACAGCCACGTGCTGTTCATAGCAGAGATTCCAGAAAGAAGTCCCCGACGTACGGCTTCACGAAATGTTACATATAGCTGGTCAGGTCGCATACACATCACTCGCTTCTCGATGCCTTGACGCTGCCACTGCCGTGGCATGACTGTGCATCTCGGCATGGCATGGCTGGGCGTTTGGTGGAGGCGCGGAGAGGGAGGAACCACCTATATAGCAGAGCGTCGGATGCACAGGAAACGCCGTCGTAGTCGAGCAAACAAACCCAACTAACCCTAGTCATTGCGAAGCAAGCTCCACCACCGTCCCACGGAGTTCCGGCCATCACCACATCATCGGCTCTCGGCGGGTCACTAGGAGCCACTATCTTCAAGCGCCCACCTTGGACACCGTGCAGTCCTTTCAACACATTCGCGATGACCCAACATTCCAATCGTCACTTCCGCGTCTCTCGAATGGCACCCATCAACGAATTGAGCGTCGAATTGCTAGAGAGCATCTTTGCCTACCTCTCAATGCTCGAACTCTTACGCATCCGACGAGTTTCCAAATACTGGCAAGAAGTCATCAGATGCTCGTCACAGCTCTCGCGCAAGACTTTCCACGGCTTCGTCCCTTCAGATGCCCTATCACCAGAAGAGCTAACCAGATTCGTCTGCGACAACGCTCGCAACGGCCGGTCATCCCTCGACAGACAAGGAATCGCGATGTCGGTTCCCTCCAGCTCCGTGACGAGTCTCATAGACAGCGAGAAGCCATGCCCAGAACTATCTGTGGAACCCACCAAGCTCGCGCCAGCAGTCCGTTTCAATCCAGTCTTTCCTTCGCAAGGCAACATCATGCGCACAAGAACGAAGCAATTCCGGGAGCCGTTGACATCCTCAAGTTCTTGGCTGGACATGTACCTCACCCAGCCGCCCTGTAATTATGCAATCGCAACCGTGTACCACAAACAGGGTTCTCCAAACTTCTTCCGAAGATGGGCTAGGCGCGATGCAGATACCGGAACATGTATTGTAGAGGTGATGAGGCCACAAGGGGTCCGGGCCAGAGATGTTTTGGAGGCCGCGAAGGCCGCGCAGGATTCGAAGATTGAGATCAAGAAGTGGCGGCGAATCGACATCTATATTCCAGGTGTTTTTCATGTGTAGCAGGAGGCTAAGAATCGGCCGCGAGCACTTAAATCTTGTTTCCCCGGTCCTTTGGCTTTGTGAAAGTTTCCAGCTGTATGGTTGTCAACAGAAGTATGATGCCTCAACCACCTACGGTGCATTTGTGTATCATTCATGCCGTGTTGTCTTCGATTCGCTGACATTATCGCCTAGACAGAATTTGGATCCAGGCATATCTTTCTTCGTCTTTCTATAGAGTACAGACTGCTTGCTCTTATTTACATGCCACTAGGTATCTCGACGCAAGTTGGAAGTGTCGCCTAGAACGGATTGTCCTCTGGTGGAATCTCGTGAACGAAGAAGTTGCCGATGAAGGGGATCTTCTGGAGGATGTCCTGCTGTCTGTAAGCGTCCGATCTCTTTCAACTCGACTGTTTGTACCCACCCTCTGCACTCTCGGCACGCCATCGAAGAAGAAAAGAGCAAAGACGCCGGCGACACCACCAAAGCCTGCGGCCAGGCCACCACTTTCACACTGGTCAGCATGTCCGTCGCGCGTGCTGTGAGTTCGGGGAGCGTACTATCTCACGGCGCGGGTCATGTCAATGCCGATGATGTTGAAGGGCACCTTGTACCTGCAGATATGGTCAGTGACTTTCCTCAAATCATCTCCCTCGTTCCGGGTACACGTACTGAGGGCCGTAAGGGCTCTTGTAGGCGGAGGCCTTCTGTGGTTGTCTCCAGGGCCTGACACCGCCGGGCATCTGTCCAGTGTTCAGCGCATGTCTCACTCTCCTTCCCCGTGTATATCAGGCGAACCTTTCTTGTTAGTGTTGGCTGCATTTTCTGTGGTTCAATGGCAGACCTGTAGTGGTTGTCGGTGGGAAGTCGATGGACAACGAGAAGTTGGGGTGTAGCATGAGACAGAAAGTGTAGAGCCAATCAGAAGTCGAAGATCGTCAAGGTGCTGCATTCCACACAACTCGCCCACGAGCTGCCTCACAGACAGATGATTGCCGCTGCTACTTCCTTCTTCTTACTTCTACAACGACACTACTCGGAGATCTCACCCGACATGACTTCGACCTAACCATCGTCGCCTGATCTGCCCTTGCATGCGCATCACGTGCGACCAGCGCAATGCGGACGGCGAGGCCTGGGAGTTGCTGGCTTGGACATGGAAACCACCTCCCAGACCTCAAAGGTTACTGGTACGTTGCGCCTCTTTCGTACTACAACCGGCGTAGTTGGCTAGCTAACTAATGCTACTTGCAGTGGAGTATCATGACCCTGCTGGAGTGTTCTCCCTAGTATCTCGCGACATCGCATCGAGACTCCCCCTACGAAATCTCAACTGGCAGTCACCGCCTCGGCCGTTGCGCCAAATCAAATCGCTGCACGTTGAGTTCGTGCCTGATAAGGATACACAGAGCAGTCTTCGACCTACAGTCTCGCACACCGACTCGGATGGACCGACAACGAGCTTCGACATTGTGCGTGGAGGTGGAGGTGATCCGCGCAGAAATGCGGTCAAGGAAAGACGGCACCAGATCCCGGGGTTTAGGACCAGCCCTTACCTAAAGATCTATGTTCTACGATGTGATGATAAGGACACATATAAAACGACGAGTAGAAGAAAGATACGAGAATGGATTAGAGACAATGCACAGCCGGACGGCAAGCGAGAAGATCATGATGCCTTCGAGTGGATGATTTTGCACGTTGTCATTCCTGACACGATAGCTGCGAGCGAGCCTAGATGGCGAGAAAGTGTGAAGGATCCCGAGGAACTGAAGGAGAGAAAGGGTGGATCGAAATTGATCGGGAAGAGTACTCGCACTGTCTTCGACAGGCTGCGTGCTGATTTCAACGAGTCAGGAAAGTCTGGACAAGATCGTGTTGCGCAGATCCGCTTGACCAAAGACCGCGTTCCTGCAGACTTGTTACCGACTCCGGCAGTTGCTCAGACTCTGGAAGAATCGCCCCAAGAACGAGAGAATGCGTGGAGCCACTTGATCTCGAAATTCAAGACCCAGATCCTTGGGCCCTTCGACCGACGAGTGCGTCAGTATGAGGCCGACATTGCGGAGCAAGAGGCTCGAAGATCTTTCCCGGGTTGGAACTTCTGCACCTTCTTCATTCACAAGGAGGGCTTAGCAAAAGCTCTGGAAAGCATCGGGCTTGTCGAAGATGCCGTTGCGATATATGACGAGCTGTCGCTTGACTTAGAATCTGTGCTGCGCGAGATCGCTGCTGGAGAAGCGCAAGGCACAGCAACAAGCTTTGCTGGCTACACTGATGATATTAAGCAGCGCATCCTCAACTTGGCGGAGAAGCATACGAACGGAATCAGTGACCATGGGACTGATCCAGAGGCAACGCGCGATGCCGCAGCCTTATTTAGCAAGGATTACAGGGAGCGCATCGTGAGAAGCGATATCTCGGTCTTCGACTTCTTTTGCTACATTTATTCCAGACAAAAAGCTTTGATCCTCCGGCTCGCGAATGCAAAAGCCATCAGGGTGCAACTTGGCGCAAATGCAGACCGTGAAGGGGGCGAGGATCTGGTCTTGACTTCGGAAGCTTGTTGGCGTGCTTCCAACTTCATACACAATGCTGCCAGATGTCTTCGGCAGGATCTTGCTAACGCTGCGACATCAGGGTGCTCGGATGTGCACGCGTTGGAAGTTGATGGGCTTGTTTGCTCCTGGACTTGGGCTATTGCCGGCCAAGTACTCGAAGACACAGCAGTGCCTGCTCTGCTCGAGATCACAAAACACGGTGCTCAAGAACCACCTCAGGTACCAAATGGTAAACCGCGAAGACCTCACACGAGTACCGTCCTTGGCGCGAACATTCATCCACAACGAACTACCAGCTTGCCCGTGAACAAGGCGAAGCAGCCCGAACTATCGCGTCCTCAGTCAGAGCATAGAGCGCATGACGATGCGATGATAAGACCGTCATCAAGTGCTGGCCCAGATGCAGCTCCACCTGTCGGAATTCCAGGGCAGGCTGAGCTCGCAACCTACCGCGCTGAGCTTGTCCTACTACGTCGAAAAATGCTAGAGCAACTTGCTAGGCAGCGCGGATGGTACACGGGCTGGTCTCATGTCAGTCACTCGAAGCAAATGTCTATGCAGAATGTCAGTCTCGAGGACGCCACGAAAGATTCTGTTTTGGCCGAAGGCGATCAGCCATCGAAGGAACTACATACTTTGGGTCCCACCCTGAGAAGGTCGCTTGAAACAGAACAAAGCTTTCGTCTCACGTACGAGCAAATTACGGACATTGCGATCCGTCACTACTTTGCGGCCACGCAGAGCAAGTCCACCCACGCACTATTAGGGGACTTGGCAGTCCTCAAATGCCAGCAAGGCGAATATGACAGCGCTGCATCATATTTCCAGCACACACTGCCTCTGCTTGCTACGGACAGCTGGAACTTGATGGAGTTCCAGACCCTCCGTGCATATTTGGACTGCCTAAAACACCTCGGTCGGCATGAAGACTATGCGCAAAACGGACTGACTCTTCTAATGAAGTCCTTCGCAAAGAAGACTGACATCAAGGTACCACATACGCGTTTCTTCCCGCAAGTTCAGGATGACGCTCTAGATATCTCCGGACTTTTCGCTGATGTGCTTGCGTCTTCTGCATCTCTACAAAAAGAACTGATTCGTCCAGTCAAGAGCTTCTTCGAAGAAATCACACTCGACCCGGAGGTCCGCCATCAAACAGACACTGATTCATTTACGCTTAGTCTGCAGTTACGACATGTCCTTGGAGACGCGGTGACCCTCGACCAGGTCCGCGCTCGGCTCGTCAGCCATGAAGACCCAACTCAGGAGATCTGGCTTGCATGTGACGGGAATGTTACTCTTTTGCCCAGTCTCAACAAGATCGAGTTGGTAGGTACTACTGTGGCGTATGGCGCCTTCTTGATTGACAAGATAGTCCTCGGTGCTGGCAAAATCCATTTCGTTGAAGAGCTGCGTCCGCCTCCAAAACCAACACCTCTCGGCTTTACTGAGTTTGAACCGCCCACAGTCACAATTGTGGAGCCCGAGAAGCCTCCAGCTTTTGTGTACTTGTATCCTGCGGAACGTGCATTTGGCGCCGAGATCCGACGATCCACGAGTATACACATTGACCGGCCGCGACACCTCGATATTCTCCTCGACGCAGGACGTAACGAGATAGAAGCTATAGAGATCAAGCTGAAGCCGACATCTGCTGGGCTGAGACTGCACCTTGCAGATACTATTCCAAATGGCATTGATCTGAACAAGGAGGAAGCCAGTAAACCTGGACAGATTCTGCTTCGAAACCTCAAGTCCGGCGGGAATGCGTCAGTCACAGTGCCCTACACCGTGGAGCAATCCAGCAAAGAAATACGCGTTCGCGTAGAAATCCGATACACAACCACTCAAGGAATCTTCACGTTACTGAGCCTTGCAAAAGTGTTCCACGAGCTACCTCTGGATGTGGATGTCAACGATTCTTTCCAGCTTGATGCACTGTACTCAACCTTCATGGTACGAACAACGAATCGAGTTCCGTTCTCGATCTTGGGGGCGCAGCTCAAAGATTCGCCAGTCTATGCTATTGAGGCTCCGCCAGTCCTACCGCTGCCGCTCAACATATTCGAGTCACAGCCAATGAATCTGGTGTACAAAATCACAAGAAAGACGGCTACAAGCAAGACAACTATGAAAAAGGACGCAGCGCTCGCTTTACACGTCAGCTATCAGCCGATGGACGAGATCTTGCTCCAGAACCTCTGCGAGGCCTTTGTAGAGGATCTTGGGCGAAGCGATTTCGGCGATCTTTGCCGCCTGTTGACTCCAATGCTGCTCGAGCGATCTAGGAAATTCATTCGCGGAGCAGACTTGGAAATGGCAGCACTGCTTGGAGAGGCTAGAATTCCTGACTTTGACACAGTCGGATGGCAAGAGCTCGTTGCCACTCTGCGATCAGATCGTCGCTCGAGACTGGAAGCATGGCTCCGACGATGGCATGCGGATCACGTAGCAGTGCCTGTACTCTGCGACGAAGGCCGCGATACAGCTACGCACGAAATCATCATTTCTGTGGACGTTCCAAATGTGGACATGGTGTTCAGTGCCTCACTGCATCTACAGCAACTCCTAGTGCCTGCGGCCTCAGGGCGGCAGTCTCTTGTGCTCGGTGAGCCTGTACAAGCCACAGTTCAGATCAAGTCAACGGCACAATGGAGCGCAAAGAGCATCTTCCCGAATGTACCGACCTTCAAGATACAAGGCGACAATGAGCGGCCAACGTCGTTCGTTTGCGACGTTAGCACAGACAATGACACCTGGATCGTCGGCGGCCAAAGGAGGTGCCACTTCGTTCCCCAGAATGACAAGGAGCACAGTGTCCATGTCATCTTGATACCGCTCAAACTCGGAACGCACCCACTGCCTTTCGTTGAAGTACAGCAGGAGTCTTCGGATCCGGAATCCAATGACCGGGAGCTGGACGACGGTCACGTCTCTTGCCATACACACTATGAGAACGCCGGGAAACTCGTGCAAGTCATTCGCAATGTCCGAACGTCTAGGATCGATATTCCAGAAGCGCTGGCAGCTGTTGCATTACCTCCATCGCGACCAGGGACTGCATCGACCAAGGAGGCTGGATGAGGCAGTATATCGAAGCCTTGAACTGATGTTTTGACGACTCCGGCCCGGCATTTGGTGTAGGCTTTAAGGGGCACCGCTCAACCCGGTAGGCACAAGGGCCTTATCGCCCTGCATATATCCTCTGCAGCCACATGACCGCCTACCTGGTCCTTCTTCAATTTATCGGGACCCTTGCAGATGCATGTAACTCAGACGGGGACTTGCAGGACGAGCTTGGGGACAATTGCCGCAATCTGGAACGTATTATACCTACACCCTATCGACCTATCCTGTGGCCGCCTGAGCACGCAGCCAGTGCGAGCGCCGCGCACCGACGCGGCCGAGAGACGACGAGGGTGACATCCGTTGGTCCATGGCATGGCGCGAGAGGAGGGCAGAAAGACGAATTGCATGTGAAATGGGTGGAACATGAGGTCTTGACAGGCCCCTAGCGCCGAAATCAGCAATGGCGTGCTCAGGAATACCTGCGGATCGCGGGGTTCAGAGTGCGATGCTGGTGGGGTACAATTTCTTTGTGTGCCTCGTCACCGAGTCGCGAGCTACCTCAGATACGCCCACCAACAAAACCACCCGACTTCACCCTCCCGCTTCTGTCGATTATTGTTGTCCACTACTCAAGCACAGCTCCAGGTGAGAATATCGTCCTTTGTCCAGCAGATATATGTCTGAGGGCTGCACACCACTTTCGCGTCTACAACAGCTAAGAGAACAGATTGTCACGATGGGTGGTGAAGACATTGCTCCCCGCTTCGAGACCCTGCAGCTCCATGCTGGTAAAGACATTGGAATTTCTCTATTGTTGCTGCGAGAGACTGACCAAGCCAATTGCAGGCCAGGAACCCGACCCAACCACCAAATCTCGAGCAGTCCCCATCTACGCCACTACATCCTTTACCTTCAATGACTCGGCTCACGGTGCGAGGCTGTTCGGCCTCAAGGAGTTTGGCAACATCTACTCCCGCATCATGAACCCGACTGTCGACGTCTTGGAGAAGCGCATTGCAGCCTTGGAGGGCGGTGTTGCAGCTTTGGCTACTGCGTCGGGCCAGTCGGCTCAGTTCATGACCATTGCAGCTCTGGCACACGCCGGCGACAACATTGTGTCGACCTCCAACCTCTACGGAGGCACATACAACCAGTTCAAGGTCTTTATGCCACGATTTGGAATTACCACCAGATGGGTGCAAGGCGACGACCCGGCGGACTTCAAAAAACTCATCGATGAGAAGACCAAGGCCGTTTACGTGGAGACTATTGGAAACCCCAGATACAACGTGCCGAACTTTGAGGCTATCGTGAAGGTTGCACATGAGGCCGGTGTTCCCGTGGTGGTGGACAACACCTTCGGTGCTGGTGGTTACTATTGCCAACCCATCAAGCACGGTGCGGATATTGTCGTGCACAGCGCGACCAAGTGGATTGGTGGGCATGGTACTACTATCGGAGGTGTCGTCGTCGATGCTGGCAAATTCGATTGGGGCACTCCAGACGCTCGCAAGCGTTTCCCTCAGATGACTGAGCCCTCGGATGGATACCACGGCCTCAAGTTCTGGGATACTTTTGGTGCCATCACGTTTATCATTCGCCTGCGAGTTGAGATCCTCCGTGACCTGGGAGCTGCCCTCAATCCATTTGCGGCCCAGCAACTCCTTCTCGGAATCGAAACCCTGAGCTTGCGTTGCGAGAGACACGCAGAGAACGCGCTGAAGCTTGCTCAATGGCTGGAGAAGAATGAGAACGTGGCCTGGGTCAGCTACCCTGGTCTCGCAAGCCACAAGAGCCACGAACTCGCGAAGAAGTACCTCCCCCGTGGATTTGGCGGTGTTCTGTCGTTCGGTGTCAAAGGTGGCGGTAAGGCTGGTAGCCAGGTCGTCGACGGCTTCAAGCTCATTTCCAATCTGGCGAATGTCGGTGATTCTAAGACTCTGGCTATCCACCCGTGGACTACTACCCACGAGCAGCTCAGCGATGAGGAGAAGATCAGCAGTGGTGTTACTGAGGTAAGCTTGAAAACATATTCCTCTGCAGCGTTTATGGATACTAACGGCTTTGGTAGGACCTCATCCGCATCTCCGTGGGCACTGAGCACATCGACGACATCATCGCCGACTTCCAGCAATCGTTCAAGAACGCAGAAACGAAGCCGAATGAACAGGGCGTGGACAACTCTGGCGTGACTGGCTCAGCCAGCGCTCCGACCAACCCGACTGTTTGAGAAGCGCACAAGGGCCCCAAAAGAGCGGAGGGAAAACTTAGTAGCTATATGTAGGAAATACCCAACAACGGATGCCACGCATGAACCGTTTCATGACGGGGATCGACTTTTGTATCGCGAGGTTTTGATGGTACAGTGGCCTTATCAGATAGCTGATGCGGCTCACTTCTTCAGAATGCGACCCTTGATCGCAATCGTATTGCTCGGGAGCTGTCACATGCGAGTGAGCGAAAGGTTCCGAGGCCCTGTTGCATTAATGGACCGGGTTCTGTCATGGTCCCTTGTGAGGTGACCTCGTGATGGGCGGAAGAGGTAATAATTGTGCATTTGCCTCTGGAACGATTTCGTTGCGAGTCTTGCCGAAATTGTTGCTTGAGTTTTGAGGAGAGGTGACAGCATCATTTCCACCACGACAAGAAGTTCTTTGATGGGTCGGGGCTGATGAAGGTGGCTCTTGTTCGGGGGCCTCGGGAGAAAGCAGCTCGCCAAGGCGCCCGTGTGGCGCCGAAGTGGACAGCGTTCGCGGTGGTATTCGAGACTTTCGGACTCGGGAGTGCCTCGTGCCTGTGAGCCTCATCGACATGTGAAGAGAGGAGATGGAACTAGATGTTTAGATGCTTCTGCCGTGTAATAGTGACAACACCTGCCCAGGATACACAGTCCCCGGAGACTCAGATTCCTCAGGGATAAACACCTCACCGTCAATTCCCGCGATTCTCGCATCAAGACGGAAGTATTTCTTCATTCAGATGCGCCATCGGCCTGCGCGCAGACGTGCCTCGGCAGCCGGCGCTGGAGCTTTGGTTAGATCTGAGCAGTCGCAGAACTGGGCACATCCACCCACCTCATCCCATCGCGTCGGTCCTCGACTACGAATCAGGTCAAGTGATCGTTTCCGTTTCCCTCCCCTCTCTCTCTTCTCCTCCTCTTCCTCTTCCTTTCACTTCTCTCTCCCGTCTCTGTCGTCGTCAGCGCGGCCATCGCATCCTCATCACTTGCTTGACCGGTGAGCTTTAGAACTACATGTACCTCTTTCTCTTCTTGCGACATGCCGATATACAGTGCACCAACCATGCATGTCGGAAGGGAAGGTGGAGTAAGTAGATGGGAGCTGATGTGTTGATCTACATAGGTAGAGCCGTCTCCTAATACCATCCTTCTCCTCGTCCGCCGGCGCATCATCGACGGCGAATCGACGGCGAATCGACGGCGAATCGACGGAAGATTGCGTTGCTGCATCTTGTATCACGAACGGCCGACGGACGACATAGTAGTACATAACATACACGGTCACGATGAGTCTAGTAGCAGTCGAGCGGGCTAAGGAAATGGTGCCTCCGCCTCCCCCGGGGGCGCCATACTCCGTAGCAGTCCCCGGCAGCGAGAAGCCTGGCCGAAGCGCAGTCTATCGACACTGGAGACAGAAGGACGGAGTTCTGCACTCGCTCGATCAGTCCGTCACCACCGCGCATGAGATCTTCGAGCAGGCTGCTGCCAAGTTTCCCAAGAACAAGTGTCTGGGCCACAGGCCGTACGATGCGGTGAACAAGACTTGGGGTCAATATGTCTGGCAATCGTACGGCGACGTCCAGAAGAGGAGGGCCAACTTTGGTGTCGGACTCGTTGCGCTGCACGAGCAGGTCGGAGTTCATGGCAGGCAATATGGTGTGGGGCTGTGGTGTCAGAACAGGCCGGAGTGGCAGATTGTCGATTTGGCGTGCATGTCGCAGGCTCTTTATAGCGTCTCGCTGTACGATACCCTCGGCCCAGACACGACGGAGTATATCATCAACCACGCAGGTCTGACTGCCGTGTGCTCCTCGGTATCGCACATCCCCATGCTCTTGAAACTGGCACCGAGATGTCCGACGCTCAAGCTCGTGATTTCCTTGGACCCATTGACGAGCGAGGGAGAACTTCCGGGAACTTCGAAGAAGGAGCTGTTGAATGCGATGGCGGCGGAGCATGGCGTACAGGTCCACGAGATTCGCGGTGTAGAGGCCATTGGAGAGGCTTCTCCCAGACCTTACCATCCACCAAGGCCAGACGACACCATCACGATCAACTATACCAGTGGAACGACCGGCAATCCCAAAGGTGTTATTTTGACCCACTCGAACGCTGTCGCGGCGGCCTCATCTTCTCTCTGCATTTGCAGACAGTCGAAGAACGACTCAATCTGCTCATACCTGCCTCTGGCTCACATCTTTCAGAGAGTGACGGAGGCTGGCGCACTATGGGCAGGCTCCGCGATTGGTTACTTCCACGGCAATATCATTGAGCTGGTCGACGATCTCAAGGTCTTGCGACCCACGGCTTTCAACAGCGTTCCCAGACTCTTCAACCGCTTCGGAGGCGCGGTGAAAGCGCAGACGATTGAGGCTCCAGGTTTCAAGGGCACTCTTTCTAGGCATATCGTGGACACCAAGCTGGCGAACTTGACCCAGGTCCCTGCTGATAAAGCTACCAACCGCCACATGCTATACGACCGCATCTGGGCGAAGAAGGTTCAGGCTGCTCTTGGTCTTGACCGCGTGAGGACGATGATTTCTGGATCCGCACCAATTGATCCATCTCTCCAGCAATTCCTTCGAGTGGTGTTCGCAAACAACTTCTACCAAGGATACGGCCTGACCGAGACCTACGCAATCTCATTAGCCCAGATTGAAGGCGATTTCAGCGCCGGAAACTGCGGCGCGGTTGCTCCTTCCTCGGAGCTCTGCATCATGGATGTCCCCGACATGGAATACCTGAGCACCGACAAGCCACATCCACGAGGCGAACTGCTTGTTCGTGGCGCCAATGTCTTCAAGGAATACTTCAAGAACGAAGCCGAGACCAAGAAAGCCTTCACTGAAGACGGCTGGTTCCGAACGGGCGACATCTGCTCCGTTGACGAGCTCGGCCGCTTCAAGATCATCGACCGCGTCAAGAACGTTCTGAAGCTCGCGCAGGGAGAGTACATTTCTCCCGAACGCATCGAAAATGTATACCTCGGAAACCTTCCTTGGCTCGCTCAGGGATATGTCCACGGAGACAGCACGCAGTCCAGCCTTGTTGCGGTCTTTGGCGTGCAGCCCGACATCTTCTCTGCGTTCCTGGAGAAGGTACTCGGCAAGAAGATCAATCCCGCGGACTTGAAGGGTATCGAGGCTGCGGCGCAGGAGCAGAAGGTTCGCAAGGCGGTCTTGAGGGAGATGGCCAAGGTGGGAAAGAAGGCGAAGTTCAATTCGTACGAGAATGTCAAGGGAGTGAGGTTGATGCTGGAGCCGTTCTCGATTGAGAATGAACTGCTCACGCCGACGTAAGTCCTCTGCACGGGTTCGTTTGGAGAAGGAAGAAGTTGCTGACCCATTCTTCGGCTGCAGATTGAAGCTCAAGCGCCCCCAGACCGCGAAGAAATACCGCAATGTCATTGACGAGATGTATGCCGAGATCGAGGCGGAGAGCACGCCCAAGGCGAAGTTGTAGATTTTGTATCTTATTCGAGCGGAGTGCATAGCACGGGCGTGCCGTTTTTTTCTTTGGGCAGGAAGAGCATGGATTGTCTATTTATCGAAGGAGAGAAGGAAGTGGGAAGTGAGGGGATGGGATGGGAAGGAGAAGGAGACCGTCGCGCAAATATAGAAAGACGACCAGAATACTGTGATACCTTACTTGTAGCAAACAAAACAACTTGGCCCAAATTCCCGCACAGCAACATGCAAGGAGTGCGGCTTTGTCTCATGTTCATGGCGAATATTAATGCCCTTCGAACTTGGACAGCAAAACACATTCTTGGGATCTTCTTCGCTTCGGAGTACCGGTGAATGCTACCTGTGCATGTTTACCCGTGAACAGAGCCATTCGAGGCTTTCCCGCCAAGCACGAGGCGCTTCTCCGCTCGCCGCCTGCAAGTGGCTGGTTTTCACTACTACTGCCGAGCACAGCAGTGGCATTCGCGTACCCAGGTGCAGGCTTACTTGGAAGGCTGTACAGGACTGGCGTGAAGCTGACGTAGTCGTGAGACTTCAGGGTTGTGCGAGCGATGCTGTCGCGTACAGGCGTCGCTCTGAAGAGAAAGCGCCTCAGCATCACCATCGGTATACTGAAAGTGTCGTCCTGCTCAGGCAGCGACTTGGGACGAGATACAGGCGCCTTCAGCACACCAGGCAAATCGCGAAGGAAATGGCGAATAAAGGCGCCATCCAATCTCAACCTGAGACTCGCGTTTCAGGACTCTCGCAGGATTCGCAGATCGCAGACAGACAGCACAAGCACGACCTGCAAGACCAGGATGGGTGGCCAAAGCCTGCTTCTCTCATTCGGCAGACGGGGCGCATATCAGCAGACCAGACCTTTCGCCAGCGTCACAATTCCGGTTCGTTTGCCTCTCACGTCGCGACGCGACAGCTCATTTCTACAATTGCCAACCATTCCCTGCTGCGCGCGTGGTCCTTGTTCCTCCATTGTTGGCAGAGCATTCCGGCCGCGACCTACATCTTTTCAATCGCATACCTCTGCCCGCACCATACCTGAAGCCATCTTGCGCCCCGCCTCCGCCTTTCTGGGGAAGATACACAGCACGACTAACTCGCCCGGCGCTCCCAAATTCGAACACTTGAGACAAGCAAGGCCGCACGGTGCGACCAAGACAACAACATGGGCCTTTTCGACAGCAGAATCGTAGTCCTAGGACTGCGCGTCGCGCAAGCCGGCTTAGCTCTCATCGTCCTCGGACTCACAGCTTATGGTACGCTCCCATCACGCCCGAAATGCAACCAGTGTACTGACCTCTGCAGTCGTCCACTGGTGGTCCGGCTATTGGCATGCCGCCTCGCCTTCGCAAATCAGCTTCCTCGTCTTCTGCTCCGTCTGGTCATTGCTCGCCCTCATCTACCTCATCATTGTCCCATGGCGCTTCTCCGAAACCGTCGCGCACCACAAGTTCGCGATCTTAGGCGCCGAAACCGTCACGATGATCTTCTGGTTCGCCGGCTTCGTTGCGCTCGCGGTGTTCTTGAGCGATCGCGTTTGCTTCGGACATGTCTGCTCGGCAGCCAAGGCGGCTGCCGTCTTCGCAGCTTTTGACTGGTGAGTATTCTCCCTGATGTGCACCGAAGGACTCGTGATCGACCTTGAAGAGTGTCGCTGACCCCCGGGTAGGGCCCTCTTCGCTGCTACAACAGCCATGGCTGCCATGCACGTTATGCGCTCGCGCGGTCGAAGGACCAACGCAAAGGCGGACCCTAACTTCAATTTCCAAGAGGGAGTCTAGATGGAGGATCCAAGAAACAGAGGAGCCGGGGGTGCGATGTGATTTGGACAATAGTGATCAGAATGCGACAAGACGGAGCTCGCATACGGCGGCGGGCGTGGAACAACGTGAGCATAGCTGTTCGAGGACAGATTCATGTCTGTGGACGAGTTCCTTTTGATGATACCACTTTTGCGAAGGCAGGCGCTGGCGGATATGTTCTTGGGAATGAATGCTTTCCGGGCGACTTTCATGTGATGGATTGAAGCTTCTGAACGAGGAAAGCCATGGTTTCGCAATCGGTGAATAACGACAGAGAGCGTGTGATTTGAGAGTTGAGGAAGAAGATAAGGTCTTACGAGGCATTTGGAAACTGACCGATCAACATGGCTGCTTCCGCCGTTCTTCCGTGCGAACGGCAAGCCTAGCGTGTATCTGTGGCTGAGTGACGACGACGTTTGTCAGCGACTGAGACCGATTCCACTTCACTGAAGCCGACGCTCGAACGTCTTCTCTTTCCTTCCGTGGCAATCATTACTCTTTGATATTCTTGCTATAGGTTCTTGGTGTAGGTAAACTAACGCATCTCTTTCTCTATTCCTCGTCCGTGCATCCAGACATCAAACATCAAACATCGAACATCCCTTTGCATCGTCGAAAGAGAAATCACATCGAATGCCCGCTGCTCTCAAGAGTCTTGGAATCATGTCCGGAACAGCGAATATCGACCATCAGGCATCTCTCACCCACATGGATGACGAGACAAGATCTATAACCAGTCATCCGAGCAGTCTCTCCGACGTCGAAAACGCAGAAGAACCAGAACCAGCCTTCAAAATCATCCTCCAGCTCCACAACAAACCCGTCGAAGTCCCTCTCTACAGCGAAGATGCCACAATTCAAGACCTCTCCGATTCCGTAGCAGAAGATCTCCAAATCCCTCCGACAAGCCAGAAATTCCTCATAACGCCCAAAGTCGGCCTTCTCAAACCGCCATTCAAAGACCCCTCCCTCACAGTCCGCTCCATTCAAGATAAGAAGATCGTCCTCATGGGCGCCACGACCGCCGAAATAGAAGAGCTTGAATCAGACATTGCGGAACGCAAAGCACGTATCTCCCGTCGCCGTGCTGCTCTGAAGGAGGGAAGGAAAGTCAAAGCGAACCCGAGCAGAGATTGGAAGAAAGTCCAGGACGAGGCGAGATATACCTTTCACACGTTACGGCCTCTGCCATACCTGCCGAATCCTGAGAAGAGCTTGCGATTCCTGGAGCGCCTACGGGACGACGCAGGTATCAAGGCTTCGATGAGAAAACATGGATTCTCCGTGGGTCTCCTGACAGAGATGAATCCTGCAGAGCACACGACGCATGAGTCTAGAACTTTGGGACTCAATCGGAATCGCGGAGAAGTCATTGAGTTGCGGTTGAGAACGGATGCGTATGATGGATATAGGGATTACAAAGTGATCCGGAAGACACTTTGCCACGAACTGACGCATAACGTCTGGGGCGACCACGATCAAAGGTTCTGGAAGCTGTGCAGGGAAATCGAAGCCGAGGTGGACAAGAACGATTGGAGGAGAGGAGGGAGTTCTGTCGGTGGTGAGGAGTTCCATAATCCGGACGATGAAGGGGAAGACGAGGAGGCTGATCACGGAGGATGGGAAGGCGGAGAATATGTTCTCGGGGCAGGCGCGGAAGGGAGTCCATCTGCTGCCGGCGGTGGAGAGCCGTTGAGCAGAAGGGAAGCTATGGCGAAAGCCGCTGAGGAAAGAATGAAGAAGCAGAAAGAAGCAAAAGCAGCGGAGCAGAATGCCAAAGATCCGGCAGCGAACTGATGAACCCATCAGGTGGTTGGGACTTTTAGCGTGGCGCAAGGAAGAGATATCAAGCATAGGAGGACAGCCTGCTCATGTCACAGTTTTATAGCTGAGAAACAAAGAAAGCGTCTCTGGACTCGTGCTTGATAAAATATAGAAAGGGTGAGGCGCACTGGCCGCTTCTTCCTGCAAGCTACTATACGTATAACTCGGAAGCCTGCCGTACTGTTGGGTATCATGATGCAAAGTTTTCCGCCGTGACAACGCCCTGCTAAAACCTGAATGCATCGTCAATGCGCCGACGAATGTCTCAATGACCAAAAGGAATCAGCCCTGCTGCTTGGAAGCTGCGGGGCTATTTTGAAAGACGATTTCGAGGTTGCCTTGAATCTTCCCAATCTCGTCTTTCAAGAAATCGATGGCCTGCTCGCCCTGCACCTTCAGCGCATCCAGGTTGTTGCGCATGTCGCTGACCTCGTGCGCCGAAGGACCAGCCGCATCTCCACCTTCGCGCTTCTGGGGATCGAGCAGTGTAGCCTCGATCTGCGCGATCTTGCCGTTGATGTTGTTAACACACACCTGGAAGTCCTTTGCAGCAGGATACATGGTGCTCATTTGGTCCACCATCTTCTGGACGACGTGCTCGGTGGTCAGGTTGTCGTACTGCCGCTGAATGGACGATGTCCAGATGTTGAGGCCCTCGATCTGGCCCTCGACCTTCTGCTTCCAGGGGATCTGCACGTCGTCTTCGTCGGATGGTGCCGAGACCACCCTGAAATGTGCCAGGCCAAGCTCATTGCCGTTGTTACCGCCCTTGTCTTTCATGGCCGAAGCTTGGTCCTGTAGGCCTTGAACGATGTCCTGCAAGCCCGCGAAACTTTGCTTGAAAGCCTCGTAATCGTTGCGCAGTGTAGAAAGTTGCTCACCATGCTCCGAAGTGATCGCGGCGTCAGCATTCATGTTCTGAATGAGTTCTTCAATGTGCTTCTGGATGTCCTTGAAGCGCTTGTCGAAATTGTCGAAGGCCTGAGATGTGACTTGGGTTTCCTTGCTGAGCTGTTCCACCTTGTGCTCGGCCTGTTTCACCTTGTGCTCGAACTCGTCCACCTTGTGGTCGACCTGTTGCAACTTGTGCTCGAGCTTCGCGAACTGAGACTGTCTGGCACGATCCTGGGTGACATCGTCCTTGGAGCGCTCTTTGGCTGCATTCGCCACCGAAGCCTGAAAGCGAGCATCAGCATCGGCCATTGCCTGCTGCATGGCTTGATCCTTCCTGCTTTAAAGTCAGCCATGTCGATATCCCAGAGACGATCAAGCAGATTGTGAAGCTGAAAGGCCGACTAGTGGCCGAGAGCTGGAGGTGATCACGTACCTGTCGTAAGCATTACGACAAGCAGTCAGCTTGTTTGTCGTGTTGCGAAGACTGTTGAGCCGCTGCTCCTTAATGGACGGATATGCGTCAAAAAATTGCTTGCAGGCGTCGCTCTCCTTAACAGATTGATCATACGCGCGCTGAGCGTGTTCCAGATTCAGCTTGGCCACAGCGAGATCTGCTGACCTCTGAGGCAGGTCTTCCAAGAAGGAGGTAGTGCTCGGAGTTGGATGTTGAGCTGTCGGCATCATGTTCGCGACTGGAGCCTGACGCTGGTCGGTGCTACTAACGGACGACCGGCGCGAATCACTGTCGATGTTGCCATTGCCATTACCGTTGTGAGACTGACTGAATGCTGCGAATGGGACTGACTGCTTCCTAGCAGGCTTGGCAGCTGCCGCTGGGGACCGACTCGCCGGTCGCTTCTTGTTCTCTCCAAACGACGGAGCCGGTGGAGCAGAACTGTTCTTTTGTTGAAGTCGTGGATCGCGGGTCGCGTCGTTGGAAGACATGACGATGGACGCGCCGCTGTCGAGTTGTCAGTATTTGTAGCATGCATGCAAAGAATGGCAAAGTGACAGCTCGCGAAATAGGGTTGACGCTAGACTAGCGTCCGGCGCCTGTCGCTTGTGTGC